>MDKH01196373.1:0-10795 GCA_005239495.1 Nicotiana undulata | reverse complement strand
AAAGCTCCACACGCTCGCGAATCATACCTACGACTCGTGCGCTGACTCGATACCTCCACGCTCGCGAATCATACCTGCGACTCGGGGAAAAATGACATAAATATATATACTATCCCGATCACGAATCATACCTGTGACTCAGGGGCCGATAAAAATAGTAGTATAGTTCTTCCCTGATCACGATCAAACCTGTGACTCAGGGGCTGGTAAAACAAGTCTGATTTCTCCCTGATCACGACTCAAACCTGTGACTCAGGGGCTGTTGAAAATAAGTGTAATTCCTCCCTGATCACGAATCAAACCTGTGACTCAGGGGCCAGTAATGAAAATATAAGTTCTCCCTGATCACGAATCATACCTGTGACTCAGGCGCCATGAATGCATGAATGTTGAATGTATATATATATGCATATATGTAGACACCATGGTACCGACTCATCAACGCTCAGCAGGATCGGATATTCGCATCTCTCTTGATAGTCAAAGTTAGGATTTTATATAACATTGTCCTCTTTTCTCATAATATCACCATGGTGGGACAATTCAAGTATAGGAAGGATTTACAATCACCTTCATTTTTGCTCAATAGCTCAGGATCAAGATTTATCTCATTTACTCCGTTTTCTTTATCAATTATATCAGGAGTAACACAATTAATCAGTCAATGAAATTCATAATTCTTATGAGTAATATGTACATTTAACTCAAAGCGATCATAGCTCCATTTCATCATATATTGGCAAATAACTTGTACAAACCATCAGATAATGTCAAACAAACAGCTAGAACATGCTCGTGGGTCCTACGGCTACCCAACATACAATATAGATGCCACGTACGGACTCTCGTCACGTGGTACGTACGCAGCCCCCTCAACAATCACAATTAGCAACAAGGAGCCTAGGGGACGTTTCCCCCTTACAAAGTTTGGAAAGGAGACTCACCTGGACAAGTACTCCTCCGGCCAATGGACCAATCAACAAGACGCACGAATCCTCCGAATTACCTTCGATGGCTCGCCACTAACCAAAAACACATAATTATATCAATTTAGGAGGAATCGAGGAGGATTTATCAAAGATTTCCCTTAAAACACATTCTTGACGTACTTGGAATATTCAACTCCGAGCCTCGGCGTTCGAAAAATTATGATTCTTGAAGAAATGCGCTATACGTCGCCTAAGGATCAAGATTAACTAAATTAATCATCCTATAATAGCCCAGAAATCGGAAATTCAATTTTCTCAAAAATCCTCTATTTTTCCCAAACTTTCTTATGAATTTTCATGAATTATGGAAGTGGAATTCTTCAAGAATTAAAGTTATAAACATGCGGGAAGCCAAAGAATCACTTACCTGAGTTAACCACTCGCTAACACTGTTGTGGATCTCTTGGGGGTCTCAACAATTGAGGAAAATCGAGTTTGGGAAGAAAATAACGAAATGGGGCTTTTTATTAGAACTGCCCAGCAGTTTCCGCCCCTGCGACCCTTGGATCGCAAGTGCGGACTCGCACCTGCGAGAAAGGGGTCGCGCCTGCGATTTGGCCTGGGCCCTGGGGAGGTCGCGCCTGCGGCTTTTGTCCTCTCCTGCGGAGCCGCACCTGCAAGAAGAAGGCCGCTCCTGCGACAAAGGCCTGGGCCCTGGGGAGGTCACGCCTGCGGAGCCTAGTCCGCTCCTACGGAAGAAAGGCCGCTCCTGCGGAAGAAGCCGCGCCTGCGATTGATTTTCCGCTGGTGCGAGCCTCGCGCCTGCGGCTCATGGACCGCAGGTGCTGTCACACCAGAAAATTCCCACCAGCTATGAATTTGCTAGTTTTTGACCCCGCTTAGGGTCCGGGAGACCCCTGGGCCCACCCGAGCCCTCGACAAATTATACCAACCAATCCCAAATCATATGACGGACTCGTTCGAGCTCCCAGAACACTAAAAACATCGTCCAAACTAGAAATCACTCTCCAAAACCCCTTAGTTCCAAACTTAAGTTTTCAAGAAAAATCCAATGGCTCTCCAATACGCTGAACGAGTCTATACTGCTCGGAATGACACCAAATTTTGCGGACAAGTCATAAATGACTATACAGAACTATTTCCAGTTCCGGAATTCCATTCGGACCATGATATCATGAGGTCCAATTCCAGGCTGAATTCTAAATCTTATGAAATCATGAATTCTAATTCCAGTGCCGAAATACTCCCGGGTCATCAAAAACCCAAGGCGAACATACGCTCAAGTCCGAAATCATCATCCGGAGCTGCTGGAGCTGTCAGAACTTGATTCCGAGGTTGTTTGCTCAAAATGCTGCTCGGAACCAAAATTAGCCAAATAGGCTAGCCTTCAGGAACCAAGTGTTCCTGAACTGGCCAAATCACTTCTGAATCTCGAACTACCTGCCCACACAAGACATAAGGAACGAGTAGCCGCTATGGAAAGAGTCATTTACAGGAACGGAGTCCCAACACAAAAAATGATCGGCTGGGTCGTCACATTCTCCCCCTCTTAAATAAACGTTCGACCTCGAACGAGTCTAGAATTGTACCTGATAGGCTGAATAGCTGTGGGTATCTGTCCCGCATATCCTGCTCTGACTCCCAAGTCGCCTCCTCAACTGGTTGGCCCCTCCATTGGACCTTAACCGCTGAAACTGTCTTGGACCTCAACTGGCGGTCCTGCCTATCAACAATAGCCATAGGCTCCTCCTCATAGCCCAACTGCTCGTCTAGCTGAATAGTACTATAATCGATCACATGGGAGAAGTCTGCGAGATACCTCCGAAGCATCGAAACATGAAAAACTGGATGAACTCCTGATAGCGCTGGAGGCAAAGCAAGTCTATAAGCAACATCACCAACTCGCTCTAACACCTCAAATGGGCCTATATACCTAGGGCTCAACTTGCCCTTCTTCCCGAATCTCATGACGCCCTTCATCGGTGAAACTCTTAGCATAACCTGATCCCCCTCCATAAATGCTACATTTTGAGCCCGCTGATCTGCGTAGCTCTTCTACCTCGACTGAGCCGTGTGAAGCCTCTCTTGAATAATCTTCACATTCTCTAAAGCATCCCTAACCAGCGACCCTTGGATCGCAAGTCCGTACTCGCACCTGCGAGAAAGGGGTCGCGCCTGCGATTTGGCCTGGGCCCTGGGGAGGTCGCGCCTACGGCTTTTGTCCGCTTCTACAGAGCCGCGCCTGCGAGAAAAAGGCCGCTCCTGCGACAAAGGCCTGGGCCCGGGGGAGGTCGCGCCTGCGGAGCCTGGTCCGCTCCTACGGAAGAAGCTGCGACTGCGATTAATTTTCCGCTGGTGTGAGCCTCACGCCTGCGGCTCATGGGCTGCAGGTGCAGTCACTATAAAATTCCCACCAGCTATGAATTTGCTGGTTTTTGACCCCGCTTGGGGTCCAGGAGACCCCTGGGCCCGCCCGAGCCCTCGACAAATTATACCAACCAATCCCAAATCATATGATAGACTTGCTCGAGCTCCCAGAACACTAAAAACATCGTCCAAACTAGAAATCACTCTCCAAAACCCCTTAGTTCCAAACTTAAGTTTTCAAGAAAATTCCAATGGCTCTCCAATACGCCGAACGGGTCTATACTGCTCGGAATGACCCCAAATTTTGCGGACAAGTCATAAATGACTATACGGAACTATTGCCAGTTCCGGAATTCCATTCGGACCATGATATCATGAGGTCCAATTCCAGGCTGAATTCTAAATTTTATGAAATCCTGAATTCCAATTCCGGTGCCAAAATATTCTCGGGTCATCAGAAACCCGAGGCAAACATACGCTCAAGTCCGAAATCATCATCCGAAGCTGCTGGAGCTGTCAGAACTCGATTCCGAGGTAGTTTGCTCAAAATGCTGCTCGGAACCAAAATTAGCCAAATAGGCTAGCCTTCAGGAACCAAGTGTTCCTCAACTGGCCAAATCACTTCTGAATCTCGAACTACTTGCCCACACAATACATAAGGCACGATTAGCCGCTATGGAAAGAGTCATTTACGGGAACGGAGTCCCAACACACAAAACGACCGGCGGGGTCGTCACAGTTCGAGCAGGTCCAGATTAGTCCGTAACTCATCGTTGTTTGCCTCCTCTGTGGCTGTTATAACCCTTACGCTTGGTTCGCCAATCTCCACGGGTATTAAGGCTTCTGATCCATAGACAAGTGCGAATTGAATTTCTCTCGTGGTTGTTTTTTATGTTGTTCTGTATGCCCATAATACCGCTGGTAATTCATCAGGCCAATTTTCTTTGGCTTTATCTAGTCGCTTCTTTATATTGTTGATGATGATTTCATTTATTGACTCAGCTTGACCATTAGCCACGGGATGATATGGCGTTGAAGTGATCTGTTTAATTTTCCAGCTTTCAAAGAATTCTATGATTTGAGAGCCTATAAATTGTGGACCATTATCACACACGATCTCCTTCGGTATCCCAAAGCGGCATATTATGTTTATCCATAGGAAGCTTTTAATTTCCTTTTCCCGCACTTGTTTGAACGCTTATGCTTCTACCCATTTAGTGAAATAATCAGTAAGCACGAGTAAAAACCGTACCTGTCATTTAGCTTGGGGAAGAGGTCCCACTATGTCCATCCCTCATTTCATGAAGGGCCATGGAGATATGATTGGGTGCAATAGTTCTGCTGGTCGATGCATATTATTGGCGAAACTTTGACATCTGTCGCATTTGGATACGAAGTTTTTAGCATCCTCTTCCATCTTAGGCCAATAATACCCGGCTCTGATTAGGGTTTCTACTAAGGATCTTGCTCCTGAATGATTTCCATAGTGTCCTTCATGGACTTCTTTCATTACGAACTCCGTTTGATTAGTTCCGAGGCATTTAGCTAGGGGCCCTCCGAACATCTTGCGATACGAAGAGTTGCGAATGAGACAGTACAGTGTAGCTTTGCGGTGAAGTGCTTGAGCTTATTTTTGTCCTGGTTGATTGCTGAATGGAATAAATGGACGACAATTGCATTGTCTTTATTTGTTACTTCTGTAACTGCTGCGAGGTTTGCTAATGCATCTGCTTCTGCATTTTCCTCTCTAGGTATTTGTATTACCTTCCATATTTTGAATTATCTTACGAGTTCTCGTTCCTTTTCCAGATATTGCTGCATCCGAGTTTCTCGAGTGATGTAAGTCCCCTGCATTTCATTTACTACCAGTTGGGAATCGCTGTTGATTACAATTTTCTCAATTGAGAGTTCTCGTGCTAGTTCTAGGCCTGCAATGACAACTCCGTACTCTGCTTCATTGTTAGTTATAGGATAACATTTGATAGCTTGTCGTGTCTTTTCACCCGTGGGTGATATTAAGACTATGCCTAAGCCGGCACCTTTTATATTGGAAGAGCCATCAGTAAATAGGATCCAAAGACCTGGATTAGAACCTTTAAAGAGTTGTAACTCTTTTGCTATTTCAGGAACAATGTTATTACTGAAGTCAGCAACAAAATCAGCTAATATTTGTGACTTAATCGCAGTCCTAGGCTGATATATTATTTCATGCTCACTTAGTTCTATGGCCCACTTGGCTAATCTTCTTGACAATTCTTGCTTATGAAATATATTCCTTAAAGGATAAGAAGTCACGACAGTGATTGGATGACATTGAAAATAGGGTCGTAATTTTCTAGATGCCATTATTAAGGCTAAAGCTAACTTTTCTAGATGTGGATATCTGGTTTCAGCATCTAGTAAAGTTTTACTTACGTAATAAATAGGTGATTGTTTACCTTTGTCTTCTCTTACCAGTACTGCACTTACACCAATTTCTGAGACAACTAGGTAGATGTACAATCTTTCCCCTTCTTTTGGCTTTGACAGAAGCGGAGGTTTTGATAGATAATCCTTCAAATTCTTGAGGGCCTGCTGACATTCTTCAGTCCATTCGAACTGATTTTTCTTTTTGAGAACTTAAAATAATTTAAAACTTTTTTCGGAAGACCTAGAAATAAATCTTCCCAAAGCCGTTATTCTTCATGTCAGTATTTGAACTTCTTTTTTGTTTGTTAGTATATCAGGTATTTCTTCTATAGCTTTAATTTGAGCGGGATTTACCTCTATTCCTCTGTTTGATACAAGGAAAGCCAAAAATTTACCTGATTGTACTCCAAAAGAGCATTTTTTCGGGTTCAACTTCATGTTATAGCTGCGTAAAATGTCAAAAGTAATAGAAAGATGCTGGAAATGGTCTTCCGCCCGTGTTGATTTTACCAACATATCATCAATGTAAACTCCATCGTTTTTCCCAGATGTTCTTGGAATATTTTAGTTACTAGCCTTTGATAGGTTGCTCCAACATTTTTTAAGCCAAAAGGCATGACTTTATAGAAGTAAGTCCCCCTGTTTGTAATGAAGGAGGTTTTTTCCTCGTCTGAGGCATCCATTTTAATCTGATTATAACCAGAATATGCATCTAGAAAGTTTAATAATTCATGACATGCGGTAGCATCAATCATTTGATCTATATGCGGTAATGGGAACGAATCTTTGGGGCATGGTTTATTTAAATAAGTATAATCTACACATACCCTCTATTTGCCATTCTTTTTAGGTACAACCACAGTGTTAGCTAACCAGTTAGGGTATGTTACCTCTCGTATCGAACCAATTTTCAAGAGTTTTTGTACCTCTTCGTCAATTACTTGATTCTTGAATGGTCCTTGCTTTCTTTTTTCTGTTTAACAGGTACGAAGGATGGATCTTCATTTAGTTTGTGGGTCATCACTTCGGGTGGAACACCTGTCATATATGAATGGGACCATGCAAAGCAATCTGCGTTAGCTTTTAAATAATCAATTAACGTGCCTTTTAGATCGGGGCTCAACCTCGTGCCTACATACACCTTCTGTTCA
This sequence comes from Nicotiana undulata, assembly GCA_005239495.1. Taxonomy (NCBI): domain Eukaryota; kingdom Viridiplantae; phylum Streptophyta; class Magnoliopsida; order Solanales; family Solanaceae; genus Nicotiana; species Nicotiana undulata. Next base: position 3,918 of record MDKH01196373.1, on the reverse strand, counting down.
GGTTTTTGTTCAAACAATGGAACAGCTTGAAGCTCTTCCGTAGTTGTTTTGATGTGTTCATCTTCCTCTGGTTCATGAATGACGTCCGGTCTAGAGTCCATATCTATATGGTCTGATGCATCTCCCGTGGTGACTGGATCCGTCTTCTCGTGGGTATCTCTTCCCGTACCTGTTTGAACATTTACTTCTTTCGTACCTATTTGGTTAGTAGTTTTTTCCGTACATGTTTGGCCGGTGACATCTGCTTGAAAGATTTCTCTATCTTCTGGTTCTTACGTCGCTTTTTTGTTATAAAGTGCCACGGAATTTATATTTCTGGAGGTCTGTTGATCACCTCTAATTTGTCTGATTCCCCATTCTGAGGGGAATTTGATTACCTGATGTAAGGTGGATGGTACTGCTTTCATGTCATGTATCCAAGGCCTTCCCATAGTCACATTATAAGCCATGTCAGTATCAATGACTTGGAATTTGGTGTTCTTAGTTACTCCCTCAGCGTAAGTGTTAAGTTCAATCTCTCCTTTGGTTATTACCGTAGAGTTATCAAACCCTGATATGGCTCATGCCTTTGGGATCACCTAATTTCCCATGAGCATTTCTTCCACGACTCTTAACAAGATGATATTGACTGAACTAACTGGATCAATCAACACTCTCTTAACGTTAGTGTCATGAATGAGTAGGGATATTACCAGGGCATCGTTATGGGGAAGCATTAGTCCACCAAAATCTGCGTCGTCAAAGGTTATTTCATCTTCGGTTGGATCTTATTGAACCCGCTTTCCGTGGGTAATTATGACCTTTGATGCTAATTGGGAAACTATTCTGTTTACTTCCGCTCCTCCATGTATCACATTGACGGTTCACTTTGGAGAAGGAGGCTTTGGGGGCTCATGCATGTTCTTCATATATGCCTATTTACCTTTATCACTAAACAATTCTGTTAAATAGCCCTGTTTCAATAAATGTTCTATTTCACCTTGTAAAAATCTGCAATCCGCAGTCCTGTGCCAATGATCGTTATGGAACTCACACCAGAAATCTGCGTTCCTTTTATTTGGGTTTGATCGCATCTCTTTGGGCATTTAACCTTATCTCCCATATTTCTTAATTGAGACAAGTTCAGGAGTACTTACATTAAAGGTATGATCCCCAATTCGGGCATTACCTCTAGGTCGTTCATCTCGATCATTTCTGGATCTGGATGAGGATGAGCCCACGTCTCTTTCTGGTGGTTTATAGTCTAACCTAGTGTTTTCGAACCTGGGACGAATTTCACGTCCCGATGGCCCTAAGTAAGGATCATACCTGTTTTTACCTGATCTTATGTCCGATTCAAGACGTCTGGATCTGGAATGATCTTCATCTCTCGAACGAGCAATGATATCTTCTTCTATTCTAAGTTTAGTGATATACCTATTATATACATCATTCCACATTGTAGCCGGGAATTCTCTTAGACTTTCTTTGAGTCTTCTCGTTGCTTCCGAGCTTTTATCGTTTAGGTTTCTTGCAAATGCCATAGCTGCCTAATTATCAGGCACCCTGGGTAATTGCATTCTTTCTCGCTGGAATCTGTCTACAAATTCGCGGAGTAGTTCCATGTCTCCTTGCTTTATTTTTAATATGTCTTCCATTCGCTTCTCAACTTTTTGTGCACCAGAGTGTGCTTTTACAAATGAATCTGCAAGCTCAGCAAAAGAGTCAATAGAATTTTCAGGGAGAAGAGAATACCAGGTTAGGGCTCCTTTGGTGAGTGTTTCTCCAAATTTTTTGACAAGGACTGATTCAATCTCCTGTTTTGTTAAGTCGTTGCCCTTTACTCCAGTGGTAAAGGCGGTCACATGGTCGCGTTGATCAGTTGTTCCATCATACTTGGGAATGTCAGGCATTTTAAACTTCTTGGGTATAGGCAAGGGTGATGCGCTTGGTTTCCAAGGTTGTTGAGAATATCTATCAGCATCAATGCCCTTGATTATAGGTGGTACTCCAGGAATTTGCTCGATTCGATCGTTTTGTTCCTTTATCTGTTTCTGCATGGGTAGCAGTAAATTTTGTAATTCAGAGTTATTAGTCATACCTGGTCTTGCTTCGAGAGATTCATTAGGAGTGTCACCCCTTGCTGAGTTTATCAATCCAGATTGAGGATTTTCCCCAGTGACTGTATTGTTTTGAGGTGGTGTCAGTGATGTAGGTGGTGTTGTTGGTAATCCCCTTTCAAATTCTTGCAAAGATTGTCCCACATCTCTGCAATCATTTTCTTTAATCGATCTTGTTCTATCGTTTGCTCATTATTATTGCGGTTGTTATCAGATCTTTCTAGGGACGGTTCCCTTGAACCACGGAGGGTTCCTTGAGGTGATGGAACTGGGGTTCCATTCCTCTGCTGGTTGTTGTTGTTGGAGTTCGACATAGTTTATAGGATATCAATGGAAAAGTGAACAAAGATTATCAGATTCTCGGTAACGGAACCAATTTGTTTAACCAAAGAATTAGATCCTTTGACCAAAGCTATATTTAGGATAAACGCGGGTTACTGATAATCAAGGAAATGATAAAAGAAAATAAATTGAAAGTAATAATGACACGCTGCAAAGTAAAGTGCATAGTATTAGAAATTCTCAAATGATCTTTACAAGTTATCTTCCCTTCCTTTATATATGGGGTTTCTTAAAATAACATTTGATTCTTGAAATGATCGCTCATTAATGGATAATTATTACATTAATGAGGTGTTACAAAGGGTAACTATAATTGTTTCATGTAGGTTACATAACGTATAAGTCATTAATTGAGGATCCCCAAATTTGCCCGTAACTCTGTCCGGATTCACTCTGACCGTGTCTCTTCCCTGTCTTAATTAAGTTGAGTTTCTCGTGGCTGATGAACTCAAAGGTTTATTGAACTGTGCCTCTTTGTTCCATATCTCTTTACAAAGTCATATCCAGCTGTCATGTTTTCCCCTGTCCACGTAGCTGGCTGAGTTGTCAAGAATCATCTTACGTGTAAGACTCTTTTTTACCAATACAGCGTACAGTTCATATATTGGAGGACATGCTCAAGGCATGTGTGATTGATTTTGGAGGTCAGTGGGACCAATTCTTGCCTTTGGCCGAGCTTGCTTACAATAACAGTTATCAGTTCAGCATCGAGATGGCTCCATTTAAGGCTTTGTATGGTCGACGATGTCGTTCTCCTATAGGGTGGTTTGATCCTGGCGAGGCTAAGTTGTATGGCACTGACCTGGTGAAGGATGCTTTAGAGAAGGTAAAGTTGATTTAGGAAAGGCTCTGCACAGCACAGTCCAGACAGAAGAGTTACTCGGATCAGAAGGCACGTGATGTATCATTTATGGAGGGAGATAAGGTCCTGTTGAAGGTCTCACCGATGAAAGGTATTATGAGGTTCGGGAATAAGGGCAAGTTGAGCCCACGGTTTATAGGTCCTTTCAAGGTATTGAGGAGAGGTGGAGAGGTTGCTTATGAGCTTGCTTTGCCTCCCAGTTTATCAGGAGTTCATCCAGTCTTTCATGTATCCATGCTCCAAAGGTACCACGCTGACTTCTCTCATGTGGTCGATTTCAGCACCATTTAATTCGATGAGAATTTGGGCTACGAGAAGGAGCCAATTGCTATTATTGATAGACAGGATCGCCAATTGAGATCCAAGAGAGTTTCTGCTGTGAAGGTCCAGTGGAGGGGCCAGCCAGTCGAGGAGGCAACTTGGGAATCCGAGGTGGATATGCGGAGCAGATATCCCCACTTATTCAGCACTTCAGGTATGATTCTAGACCCGTTTGAGGACGAACGTTTGTTTAAGATGTGGAAAATATAATGACCCGACCGGTCGTTTTGCGTTATTGATGAGTGGTGATTTTACCACTCATTTTAGCCTTTTCTCATTAGATTTTGTATTGTT
>ML290604.1:44066-56628 GCA_005239495.1 Nicotiana undulata | reverse complement strand
CATATATATATATATATATATATGTCGACCCTCATCCTTAGAAATAACGTTTACAATAGCTTGACTTAACTTATTCTGTAGATTATTATCTTTACAAATTGGTCAAGGATACAAATACATTAATTTTAAATTATAAATAGTGATCTTAACAAATATAAAGTCAAAAAAATAGAACCCAAAACAATAATACACTGGTATTTGCAATGCAACTAAAAAAAGGTAATAGACTTATATAAAAAGTTAATCACATCATGAAAGTTTGTTATAGAAAATGGGGATACTCACAAAGGTCGATTCATTATATTACAACCCATATTCACGTACGTTGGCTCATGCTATAAGTTAATCGACGTAAACATGAGAAGAGACTATCTTTGAGATGATAAGAAGTTAATCCTATTGATCTTAAATGATATAAGAGTGTATAAGGGTGATTAACACGTATTAGAAGTTAAACGAATCAAGGATGTTGTAACTCGTATTTTTGGGTAAACCTAGGGGTACTTGATATTCTCAATAGGACGTGTTTTAAGTTATTTGAATCATATAATATCCGTATCATAGTCTTGAAGTCAAACGAGTTATGAAACAAAAGTCGACAAGAGTTCTCGCAACTTAGGTTCATAGTTTTACTTAAACTTTAGGTCAAATGTTATTAAGTTTTTCTCCCAATATACTTGGAATTACGGGGTGATATACCCACCAAATTGAAGATCTATGAGTCTAGTTTCAAACGCATTAAACTGTTTATCAATACGACATCGGAGTGGAGAGATATAGACATTTTTGCGAGATTGCACAAGCTGCTAGGTGACAAGTAGGTGTGTCACCTACTTGGTTAAATGATAGCCCAAAAAGAGGCAATTTCGCGTCCGCCAAAGAGCCCATTAAAAGGCTTATCTCCTGAAATATATCCCTCATTATAGTTCACAAATAACCGGACCTAAACCCCTGCAAACTTCCTCCAAAAACTTATCCACAAACCCTAATTGATTTTCCTTCTCTTTCAAGTTCAAATTGGGGGTAAACCCTAGAGTTTGAAAAACCAAGATAAGGGCTGAGTTATCCAATAAGTAAGGTGAGTTTACTTCTCTCTTTCATCCATTGTTTGTGTTGTAAATTCATGGTAATTCATTTTATACTTGTAAGAACTCACGGGACGGTGATCGGAAGCCGTGAGTTCGAGTTATTCACTTGTAGCGGACTGTGTTGTGTTGTTGTTGGGCTGCGTGTTTTACTACTGTTTTGTGAAGTTTTGGAGGAGGAAGGGTGTGGAGAAACACCGTATAGATGTAGGGTTTTGGTCTGGTCGTCCGTCGTAACATTTCCGGATCGTTTGACACGACTACGATGATCGTCTTATGTATGAAGTTATTAGGTTGTGTGTGGACTATTTTGGTAGGCTTAATTTGATTATTATTGATGTTGTTTGGGTTGTTTGGTGATTGTTTTGACTTGTGTGAAGTCATATATATAGGGGAGGTGTTGTCCGTTTCATCGTAAAATAAGTTGTGGTCGATACATAATAGTTATGACGCTTAAATAATAACGATAGTGTCGTTTCTCTTATTGTAGACTAAGGAGTCGTGACAATTGCATAGCTTGATATTGAGGAAGTATATACAAGGTATGTGAGGCTATCTCTTTCTTTCTTTTGCACGACACTGATTGTAAATAATGCAATGAACGAGCTTCAAAAGATACTCTACTCTTAGAAGCTAGCAATACGTACATTGTTTCCCTTCTTGTGGAACAATTGATGTTGAGGTTGCTCCTCTTATTCTTATGTTATCAATGTTGTTGGTACTTCCTGATTATTATAATATTCTTCATGAAGAGTTAATCCTAATAATGTGTACGGAGAATATCGACCTTACGTCACTCCGAAAGGTTCAGAATATGATTCCATTGAGTCCTGCATGCATTGTATATATACGTATCTATTTTACTCTATCGAGTCGCGCTATAGTCGGCCGGGTATGGAACCTATTGTGCAACCACTGATCAATTGGGTTTACCGAGCTCCATGTGGCCGGGTACGTTGTACCGAGCCTATTACGCCAGGGTACGATATGATGACGATGATGCCCACAAGGTGGATGTTTTAAAGGTTTATGTATATATATGTATGTATCACGCATATCATGTCAGTATCTCTCAGAGGTACCCAGATGTTACAAGTTGTATATTCTCTATCCGCGTTTAGATTACTGTTCTTACTTATGCTTTCTTGCCTTACATACTCAATACGTTATTCGTACGGACGTCCTTTTTATTTGTGGACGCTGCATGTCGTGATGCAGGTCCTGATAGACAGGTAGACGCAGCTCCCCCACCACAGTAGGCTTTCTAGTTCAGCGGTTATAGGTGAGATCCCTTCTCCGAACTTGTTGTGGTCTTGGTATGCATTTTTGTTATAGATATTATGGGTATGTCGGGGTCCTGTTCCGACTATGTTGCATTACTTATGCTTTTGTAGAGGCTCATAGACAGGTGTCGTCTTATGTATAGTTTGGTATGCCTTGTCGGATGATTTTTGTTGTATAGTCTTTCATGGAAACGTGGTAGCTCCTAACTTATATGTAGTTTCTTGAAATCTTGTTATCCCACGTTATGCATGTTCATTCCATTATCTTTCATTGTTTGGTGTTCATAATCCATATCTACCACTTATATTTATCTCGTCGGCCCTTAAAGATAATAAGAGGATTAGATAGAATGTACGTTGGTGCTCGGCAGGTATGGCCTGGGTACTAGTCATGATCCTCCAGTTTGGGTCATGACAAACTTGGTATCAGAGCAGGTCTGTCCTAGGGGTTGTCTATGATCCGTGTCTAGTAGAGTCTTAATTATGGATGTGTAGTGTGCCACATTTATAATCAGGAGACTACGTGACATTTAGGTTGTTACCTTCTTCCTAAATCTAGATTGTACGTAGAGTTGAGTCTTTAGTGTTCGTATTTAATATTAACCTTGTTTTCTTTCAGCGATGCCTTCGAAAGTCGGATGTCGAACTCACATAGACTTAGATTGATCGTTAACTAAGCAAACTAAAATCAATTAATTGTCCAAGATAATCAAGAGTGGTGTTTTTCTATTACAACTACTATTGCGAAATTTACACACCTAACCAAGGGAGTTATATATTCCAGGATTGTGGTCGGTTTATCAATCATATTGAGTTCGTAATTACAGATTTTAATCCAAATTATCTATGATTGCTAGTTGACATGATCGTTTATATAAATAGCATGTTCCCACAATACTATTCGTCTATCCATAATATATCAACCATATATTCCTATGGTCTTGAATCTCTCATGAACGAATATAATACAATATTAACTAAGCAAGACTGTTAGGTATATCCCTATCTTAATCGCAAAATCTTTCCCCGAGCCACAGGTTCAGAAACAAGCTCTCTCTAATTCTACTAATCTAAACACGACTTTCCCAAGCATAGCATAGATAGTAAATAAAACTCAACTGATGGCCAAACAATTAAGCAATTATGCACAGAATTAAAAAAAATATCAATTTTGCTGCTTAACATTTGCCCTCTTTTTCCTTCTGTCCCTTTCTTTTTCAATTCACGTTTTTCTTTTCCTTCTTCTTTATTTCTTTTCCTCTTCTTTTGCCTTTGGTTCTTTTTTGTCTTCTTTTTGATTTGTCATCTTTTATAATATTATTTTAGAGCATGAATGATATATTTAATATTTATTTTGCTCTAATTTTATCTCACATGTTTCTACACATAAAATAGACTCAAGTACGAACGCACAAATATAATATAATTTAATATTAAAGTACTTAAAATATAAAATAAATAATACACTAAAAATATGAAATTAAAACATCACTTGTTCAATCACGTCCTGTAAATAGACATGTACTAGTATTTGTTTATTGTTTCTATCCATCATGTGTGGGATTCAATCCTCATCGTTCATCCATCAACAATAAATAGACCATCCGTTTAGGAGACGCAAAATAGAAAAATTTATTTCGTAAGTTATCTCATTGGATATATGCCACGTATTGCTTCCTCATTCTGTGCGGAATTGTTTTTTCGAAGAATTATTATTTACTTCGTTAAGAAAAATAAGATGAGATAATCAAATTTAGAAGTTGGTGAGGCAGCAGTACTTTAATAGCTAATGAAAATCTAATGAGGTTGTCCTCTCAAATACGTTTCAGTTTATGTAAACTTAATTACTTGACTGGGTACGAAATTTTAAAAAAAGATTTTTGGATTGACGATGTAAAATGATACATATATATTTTTTATGATTATACATCATTGTATAAAGATAATTATTTTTAAATATTGAAAAAGATAGAATAAGGAGGTGAGGACATATACATACTACATTAAAGTGCTATTCTTTCTCTACCTGAACATTGTAATGGATAGCAACAGATATAACTTTCTTCTTCTAGGCCTCTTTGTGTCGGCAAAAGAGCCTCATGTTCTTGTTGTAAAGTAATTGTCGTAGCAAATAGGATTGGCAATAAAATCTGAAAAATCGAATTTTGAATCGAATCGAATTAGTTTGGTATTTTGATTTTAATTTTGACTTTTTCGATACTTTGATTTATTTCGGTGCAAAAATTTCGGTATTTCGGTTTTGTAACGGTATTGGATTTTTGATATTTTGATATTTTGGTATACCAAAATAGTTTAGTCCAAACCCAACTTTTTTTAGCCCAATAACCTTAAGCCTACACCCCAAAAGTCCAAAACTCCTAATTCTCTAATTCCTTACCTTAGGCTTTAGCAAGGTTTCACCAAGTAAATTAAGAATTTCCAGAAATTTTGAAGCAGAGATAAAAAGTGTACAGATAGTCAACTATCTTCAGCGTTGAACTTGAATGGACTTTTCAACTATCCTTCTTTTTGCTTTAAGATAAAGTATGACTTTATACTCGAGGCTTTTTACGTGTAAGTTATAATACTTGATGCAACTTTTTCTCTTGTATTAGCAAATGGTATTATAAGATGCTTCTCTTGCATTGCTTCCATTTTTAGTCAAATACTAGTAAATAATATTAGTTGTATTGCTTTCAAAAGTTGAAACGTATCTTTTCAATCCGAAGAGCTACATATATGAATAGGCAGAAGCCTTATAAGATAGCACGACAATTTATTTGAAAAAGCTATGATAACTTCTGAAATATAAATTGTAGTCCAATTGTAATCTACTTGGCTTTGGTATATGAGATCCAATAGTAATGCTTTTGATAGACTCCTAATGAAGTAATCCTGTGTTAAAAAGAGCATAGTCATGTGTTAGCACAATGATCAACATGAATGATATTAGTTAATGGAGTGGGGGAGAAAATGAAGATTTGGTTTAAACTGAAACTGTATCGAACCAAAATAAGAAATATTGAACCGTGCCGAAATATTTTGATACGGTATTTGGTACACAATTGATAAATTCAATACCGAAATACCGAACCGAAATTCTTAAATATCGAACTGAAGTACCGAATGCCCACCCCTAGCAAATACCCATGCAACAGAACATAAGTACCTGCCCCGCCTATGGCTTTTCGCCCGACCCATTTTTTTAATACCCCGTCAAATGAAGTCAAACTAAATTACTAAATAAAGCAATTCAAGTTAAGCCAAACCAATTCAAGCCAAGCAAAATCAAATCAAGCCGGGCCAAACCAATTCAAGTCAAGTCAAGTCAAGCCAAGCTAAGCTAAGCCAAATGAGTAAAAGAAATGGGATGGGTAGGTTGGGTAATTAGTTTTAATTGGGTAGATATATTGTAACTAATTTTCAAATAGGTAGAATAGGATAATTATTTTAAGTTCGATGAGTATTTTGCATAAGCTGCTCTATAATTTGAGTGATGCATCTCATCTATAATAATATAAAATCATAATTTTGTGTACACCTCTCGTGTTAATGTTTTATTTTTGGGTTTTAATTGATAGTACAAATTAAATTTCATATACTGCGATAATGCTATCCAAATTAATCACAAAATATGGATTGAAATATTTTACGAGATTTTGTTGTTAGTCAGACTTGCTACAAGAAAAACATGTTTGAGCAAGGTTCTTCCCTTTCAAATGGGGCCTAAATATTTTCTTGATTTGTAAAATATACTAAATCGACACTTATTTATAGTGTAACTTTACAAAAATTTACTTAATTAAAATCCTATGCGTGAACTTTATAATGGTGCTATATAAATAGTATTGTGTAATATTTTCAATCATAACAAATTAATTGTAAAATGTAACTCTTTCTTATTAGTTTGGCATGTAGTAACCCTTTACCGAGTAGAAGTTCATCCGGCACATTAGAATAAATATAAAGAAATAAAATGGAAAAAAATACAAAATGAAGTGAACTTCATTCAACTCATCTCAAAACTATAGATACATTTTTTTATACCTCAAATTTTATTTATCAACCAAAAACTGAAACACATATTTAAGACCATAAATATTTACCATTACACAACAATGATTTATGAGGAGAAACATGCACGTGGGACTAATGTAAAACATATCAGAATGCCTCTTGATGCCAGACATAATACCTTTCAATAGTGGCTCTATGTAGTACCTGAAAGACATGGTTATATTACACATCAAAAGTTAGTATATTTTTAAAATCTTTTACACTTGAAATGATAAGCAAGTTAAGTCAAACACCGATGTGTATGCATGGCCTTCACTCTTAATAATCATAAGCCGATGCAAAAGTGGTACAAGAAGATCCAATAGGGAGGTAATTTATTACGTCTAACTTAGAGAGATCAAATGAATCAATCGCTGCATATTCAAGAAGATGCAAAAGTGATACATATGTAAAATTATGCTTTTAACTTAAATGATGAGTTCTTTAAGAATTAGTTCCCCTAAAAGTAAAAGATAATAAATTGACGCTTATTAAAGACAACTATTCATCTGCACCACATTCTATAGGCATCTTCTGACATTAAAGTTGGACATTATGTTTATAATACACGAAGGGACACGAGAATAGAAGATTCCTTTCAGTTAAAGCCATATGACCTATGTCCTTAGGATACGTTTCTTTCACCCAAAAGTAAACAAATCCTGGAGATCAAGTGCAACAAAATCATTATCAGAACATTATAATTCATCTTAAACATCGGTATTATTAGTGTAAGGATAGTTGTATGGCATTTTGTCCCGTCTTAAAAGGAATTTGGTTGCGATAAAAACCTGAAAATCTCCAAATATTGGTGGAGGCAAATACGTTAGCCAAATCAAGTGATCTTTATCGATACTAAACATCTCGCATAGAAATGTTGGTTGCACCATCACCATCATCATCATCATTATTATTATTATTATTATTATTATTATTATTATTATTATTATTATTATTATTATTATTATTGTTATCATCATCATCATCCCCTACTCGCATCAAAATAATGAAGAGAAACAATGCAAAGTATTACTTTCAATGGTAATGCACTGTGATGATATCAAAATCAAGAGTATATGCCGAATAGTAAAATAATAGCCTGAAAGCAGACTCAAAGTAGCTTCAAAGTTCATGTTAGCTGAAATTTTATAGTTTTACAAATACTATTAGAGTTGCTTACGCAAATCGTTTACTTAAAAATATACAGGTTATATTCTTTTGTTTAAGCATTATTCCAGTTTCACCTTTTACCAGAGGTGTGCCACACTACTTGTTACGACTCAAATCTCACTATAGGTCGTGATAGCGCCGAACGTCGCCGTTAGGCAAGCCAACAGTGAATTATCAATTTTATTATTCTTGAAATCATGAATCTTATTAGATAATGACATAATATCGAGGTTAAGCAAACCATAAATAAATTCTAGAGCATCTCAAAACCCGATGTCACAAGTGCATGAGTGTATGCTAAAGAGTGAAACAATGATAGAACAGCTGTCTAGGATATAAAATACACAGTATAAGGTAAATAAACAAGATGGGGACTCTAAGGGCTGCGTACGTAGCGTAGAAAGTAGCTCACCATAAAGTTCCCTCAGTCGTTGCGCCCGCGCTCCCGGATGACCACCAAATCAACTTGCCTGATCCTGCACATTTAGTGCAGAAGTGTAGCATGAGTACATAATCAACGCGTACCCACTAAGTATCTAGCCTAATGCCGGAGAAGTAGTGACGAGGGGTCGACATCGGCACCTACTAGTGGTCCAATAAAACAATATAATAAATTATGAACAGATATGAAACACAATAGCAACCATGAGGTAAAAACAGTAACTAACATAATTCTCCAACTTTTCTTTTGGCAATATAAATTTCTCGAATGTCATCTGTTATCTCAATAGATTAAAAAAAATATTAAATGTAATCTCAAACGGATAAGGAATACCATATAAATGTCAGGTCTCAATAAAAGGGCATCTCACGAATATTCAGACTCCTAGCGGTAATACGCACGATTATACCGAGGTCATACGGCCCGATCGAGAGTGGTGTGTACACTGCCGAGGGTCGACCGAAGCGAACCAAAGACGCATCTCAATATACTGTCGAGACGTTTGGCCCGATTCACAAAAAAGGACGAAGCTTATCGAATTACGAGTCATATGCTTACAACACAAGTATAGGAGCATAAAGCGAATATAACTTTTACCATTTATCAAATATTTTTCCAAACAACTCAAGGTGATAAATCTCGGCCTAATATATTCCTAAATCAATTTCAATTATAAATTCAATTAATTAAACTAGAAATTGAGTTCAGATAATTCAAATATTACAACATAGAATCCTAAGTCTACTCGGACATAAACATGCTTTAGCTACGTATGGACTCTCGTCACCTCATGCGTACCTAGAATCCACAACTATTAGCATATAACAATTCTAATACCTACGGGGTAATTTTTCCCTCACAAAGCTAGATAGGAGACTTACCTCGCTCTGAAGTTTCAATAACCGGCTCCAATGTCTCTCTAACACCTCAACCATGCACACCGATCTGAAACTAGTCAAACAACGTGCAAATCAATCAAAGTATACACCAACACTCATATTTAATTAATTTATCACAATTCCCAACTTCGCTCGAAGTTTCAACAAAGTCAACCCTAGAGCCCATGTGCCCGAATTCTAAAAACATTCGAAGATAAACATTACCCATAATACCACAAACTCAAATATATAATTCATCCCTAATTACATGTCCAATTTTGTGGTCAAAATCCAAAAATATAAATTCTAGGTTGTGTTCAAAATCTCACAATTTCCACCAATTTTCATGTTCAAACCTATGTATAATTCATGTTTAGTTCATGTATTTAACTCACAATGTGTAGAAGTCACTTACCTAGTGATGGATGACGAAGAAGCTCCTTCAAAATCGCCCCAAGCTCGGCTCCCATGGAAGATTTGAGATAAAATAAGACAAAAGCCGCTTTTTGCAATCTAATACACTGCCCAAGCGACCTTCATCGCGAACGCGGAAATCCCCCAGCGTTCGCGAAGCATATCCAGCATCGGCTCCCAAACTCCTCTACGTGAATGCGAGAAAGGGCACGCGAATGCGAAGCTTTACCAGCATGACCATCACGAACGCGTCTTCCCTTCCGCGAATGCGAAGACTAAGTCAGCCACCAGACCAGTTTCTTCATCGCGAACGTGAACATTGAATCACGAACGCGAAGCCTGGATCCCCAAACCTTCGCAAATGCGTGACCGCAGTCGTGACACGAAGCACAAAAATCCAACAACCAAGATCCTTCTTCGCTAACGCAATAACCCCTACGTGTTCTAAATGAACAACACCAGAACCGACAACAGCAACAACAAAACATGGAGAAGTGACCCGAAACCATCCTGAAACACACCCGAGGCCTCCGGGACCCCGTCGAATCACACCAATAAGTCCCAATACCTTATCTGAGCTTATCCAAGGCTCAAAATGACACAAATAACATCAAAATTACGAATCGATGATCAAATCCTATTTTTAACTTTCAAACATTCAAACTTCGATGAACGCGTCCGAATCATACTTAAACATCCTGGAATGACACCAAAATGTACGTACAAGTCACAAATCACGAGACGAACCTATTCTAAGGCTAGAAACCCCAAACGGACATTGATAACACTAAAGTTCACTTCAAACTAAACTTACGAAATTCTAAAACCTTTAAAATGCAACTTTCCATAATAAGCACCGAAATGCTCTCGGATCACCTGATACTCAACCCAAACATACGCCCAATCCGAAATCATCATACAATCCTATTGGAACCTTCAAATCCCCATTTCTAGGTCGTTTACGCAAAAGTGGAACCTTGGTCAACTCTCTGCCACGACCCAAAAAACCAACCGTCGTGATGGTGCCTATCGTGGAACTAGGCAAGCCACTATTTAACCATCTCACATAGTAAAAGAAGCTTTGAAATTATACGAAAGCGGTTTATATTTATGAAATCTTTTAAAAACATAAATAAATCCACAACGTAATACAAATCTCTGCCAAAATCGGGGTGTTACTGAGTACATGAGCATCTATACCAGGAACAGTCTACTACAATGTCTAAGGAATGAGAACTGAAAGGCAAATAAAGATAATGAAGAAGAGTCAAGGCCTTTGATCGCCATGCAGCTACCTCAATAGTCTCCGAGATCAGCTGCTCAAGTATCAAGACCCGCTACGGCCGGAAATACCTAGATGTGCACACAAAGTGCAGGGTGTAGCTTGAGTACAACCAACTCAGTAAGTAACAATACTAAATAAGGACTGGAGATAGTGACAAGCTACACAATTATAGTTCATTTCCAATAGTTTCAACAAAGAAAAATAGACATGCTTTCGAATCAAGCAATTTAAGTCAAATCAGTTTGTAAAAGCCAAATTCAGGTAAAAATCGGATATAATATCTTTCAGAAGTTCAAGTAGTGATATCTGGCAGTTATGTGCAACAACAATGAAAGCAAATACAGCCTCCCAGGGCAACAGTCACTCAAACTACCTCAGTACCTCATCACTCGGCACTCAGCCCTCAACACTCGCACTCAATAAGTACCTGTGCTCATTAGGGGTGTACAGACTCCGGAAGGGCTCCTATAGTCCAAGCGCTATAATCTGCACGGACAACTCATGTGCTATAGTATCACATCAGGATTCGCCCGTACAACTCATGTGATACAATATCATACGAGAATCTGCATGGACAACTCACCTACTACAGTATAAATATTTGGATCTGCACGGACGACTCACGTGATATGGTATCAACACCTCACACACAGGCCCTCGGCCTCACTCAATCATCAACCTCTCTAGTCTAATGGGCTCTTAGTAATCAAAGGAAATTAGCCCAAAATAAAAACGATATAATGTATCACCGAGGAATAACAAAGACTGAGGTATAATATGCAAGTAAGACTATGATTGAGTACAAGTAGCAATAAGCAGGAAGATTCAACAGGTATCACGACCTTTGTGGGTCTCTACAACACCAACACATAGCCTAAGCATGATTTCCAACATGATTTACAATCACATTTGTATAACATATGGAGAGCATATAGCTGACAACAAGTTATTTAACTTTACAGTTATAAGGAATGGACCAAGTCCCAATTTCCCACGGTGCACGCCCACACGTCCGTCACCTAGCATGTGCGTCACCTCCAAAACAATCACATAACACATAACTCGAGGTTTCATACCCGTAGAACCATATTTAGAACGGTTACTTACGTCAATTTGAGCAAAACTCTACTCAAATATGCCTTGCGAATCGGCCTCCAAATGCCCCGAATCTAGCCACAAGCCGTACAATACAATCAATACAGGCTAAAGGAATCAATGCCACAAGAAATATACGAAATTATAAGCCAGAATCAGAAATTGGCAAAAAGTCGGCTCACGGGCCCACATCTCGAACATAACAAAAGTCACAAAACCCAACAGCCAATTGGACCACAAGTCTAACCATACCAAATTTGTCAAAATCCGACATCAATTCGCCACTCAAAACCCCGAAATCAACTCTCCAAATACCTAGCCTCAAACCCCGGAATTTCACCTAAAAACACACCAACTATGTGGGGAAATCAATGGGGAACCAAATATATTGAATAAAAATGAACATTGAGAATTTACCTCAAGAATCTCGTCAAAATTCCTCTCAAAAATCTCCAAAATTCGAGCTCAAAATGTTTAAAATGGTGAAAATTTTGAACCCTTCGCTTATATAGTTTCTGCCCAGGATTTTCACACCTATGGAACCGCTTATGCGGTTAAACCTCTGCTTCTGCAGAATCCAATTAACCAGCTGCCTTATCTTCTACGAGCCATGGACCGCATCTGCGCATTCACATATGGGGAAAATTCCATCCCATCCTCCCGCTTTTGCATCTACAACCTTTGCTCAAATCCTTCATGGCCGCTTCTGCGGTCACTTTCTCGCTTATGCGATCCTGCACCCGTGGTTCCCACTCCGCAGGTGCGATTACACCAGCAGCAGCAGAACTTTATCTGCTTATCAACTTACTTCCAAGTCCATTAACTACCTGAAATCGCCCTGAGCCCCCCCCCCT
>ML290604.1:11621-44006 GCA_005239495.1 Nicotiana undulata | reverse complement strand
TTATATTCCAGTTAAGACCAAAAACAGACTTGATACCTCCCCTTCCCCCCCCCCCCCCCCCAGGGACCTCAACCGAACGTACCAACAAGTCCTAAAACCTCATACAAACTTAGTCGAACCTTAAAATCTCCTCAAACAAAATCAAAAACACGAATCGCACCCCAATTGAAGCCTAATGAACTTTGAAACTTCCATATTCTACAAACGACGCCTAAACCTATCAACCCATGTCCGATTGGCCTCAACTTTTTCAAACAAGTCACAAATGACACACTGTTCCAACTTCCAAAAATCCAATCCGACCCCGATATCAAAAAGTTCACCTCCTCGGTCAAACTTCCAAAATTCCAATTTTCTTCATTTCAAGCCTAATTCTATTACGGACCTCCAAATCACAATCTGGACACGCTCCTAAGTCCAAAATCACTCAACGGAGCTAACGGAGCCATAAAAACTTGAATCCGGAGTCGTTTACATATAAGTAACATCCTTTCAACTTTTCCTACTTAAGTTTTCCATTATGAAACTAAGTGTCTCAATTCATTCCGAAATTCTTCCAAATCCGAACCAACTTTCCCGATAAGTCATAAAATAACAGTAAAGCAAAAAGTGAGCAGAAAAATAGCGGAACAGGGCTACAACTATCGAAACGACCGGCCGGGTCGTTACATCCTCCCTCTCTTAAACAAACGTTCATCCTCGAACGGGTCTAGAAACATACATGGAGTCTCAAATAGGCGTGGATATCTGCTCTACATCTCCCACTCGGTCTCCCAAGTAGCCTCCTCAACTGGCTGACCTCTCCATTGCATCTTCACTGAAGTTATATCCTTTGACCTCAACTTCCAAACCTGCCGACCCAAAATAGCCACCGACTCCACCTCATAAGTCAAATCACCATCCAACTGAACCATGCTGAAATCTAAAACATGATACAGATCGAACGTACTTCTGGAGCATAGAA
This sequence comes from Nicotiana undulata, assembly GCA_005239495.1. Lineage (NCBI taxonomy): Eukaryota > Viridiplantae > Streptophyta > Magnoliopsida > Solanales > Solanaceae > Nicotiana > Nicotiana undulata. Next base: position 43,042 of record ML290604.1, on the reverse strand, counting down.
ACATGAAATACTGGATGTACACCCAAGAAACTAGGTGGCAAATCAAGCTCGTAAGCCACCTCCCCAATCCTCCGAAGTACCTCAAACGACCCAATGTACTGAGGGATCTACTTCCCTTTCTTTTCGAACCTCATAACACCCTTCATGGGTGAAACCTTCAGCAGAACCTTCTCCCCAACCATGTAAGCAACATCATGGACCTTCATGTCGTCATAACTCTTCTGTCTGCACTGCGCCGTGCGAATCCGCTCCTGGATCAATTTAACCTTGTCCAATGCATCCTGAATCAAGTCAGTACCCAAAAGCCTAGCCTCCCCAGGCTCGAACCAACCCACCGGAGATCTACACCATCTCCCATACAAAGCCTCATATGGAGTCGTCTGGATGCTCGACTGGTAGCTGTTGTTATAGGCAAACTCTGAGAGTGGCAAAAACCGATCCCATGAACCCCCAAAATCAATGACACAAGCGCGTAGCATGTCCTCTAATATCTTAATAGTGCGCTCGGACTGTCCATCCGTCTGAGGGTGAAATGATAAGCTCAACTCGACCTGGGTGCCCAACTCTCGTTGCACGACTCTCCAAAATAGCGATGTAAATTGTGTGCCTCTATGTGAAATGATGGAAACTGGCACACCGTGAAGACACATAATCTCTCGAATGTAAATCTCATCCAACCACTTTGAAGAATAAGTAGCACCAACTGGAATGAAGTGCACGGACTTGGTCAGCCGATCCACAATCACCCAAATAGCATCAAATTTCCTCGAAGTCCGTAGGAGCCCAACTATGAAGTCCATGGTTATCTGCTCCCACTTCCACTCTGGAATCTCTATCCTCTGAAGTAGTCCGCCCGGTCTCTGATGTTCATACTTCACATGTTGACAGTTAAGGCACCAAGATACAAACCCCGCTATATCCTTCTTCATTCTCATCCACAAATAGAGTTGCCTCAAGTCCTAATACATCTTCGCAACACCCAGATGAATAGAATACCACGAACTGTGGTACTCCTTAAGAATCAACTCATGTATCCCATCCACATTGGGCACACAAATCCGACCATGTATCCTCAATACCTCCTCATCCTTAATAGTCACATCTCTGGCATCAGCGTGCTGAACCCTGTCCTTGAGGACAAGCAAATGAGGATCATCATACCGGCGCTTTGTGATGCAATCAAATAAGGAAGACTGAGAACCACACAAGCTAGAACCCGACTGGGCTCCGAAATATCCAATCTCATGGACCGGTTGGCCAAGGCCTGAACATCAACTGCAAGAGGTCTCTCACCAACAGGAATGAATGCAAGGCTACCCATACTCACCACCTTTCTACTCAAGGTATCATCCGCTACATTGACCTTCCCGGGATGATACAAAATGGTGATATCATAGTCCTTTTATTAGCTCCAACCATCTCCGTTGCCTCAAATTTAGATACTTTTGTTTGAACAAGTGCTGGAGACTCTGATGATCCATAAACACCTCAGAAGACACACCGTAGAGATAATGCCTCCAAATCTTCAATGCCTTAGCGATGGCAGCTAACTCCAAATAATGAACATGGTATCTCATGAGGCTCTAATTGACGCGAAGCATAAGCAATCACTCTACCCTACTGCATCAAGACACACCCAATACCGATCCGAGAAGCATCAAAATATACTGTATAAGAGCCTAAAGCGGAAGGCAAAATTAGAACTAGAGTTGTGGTCAAGGCAGTCTTGAGCTTCTAAAAGCTCTCGCCGCACACATCCGACCACCTGAAAGGAGCACCCTTTTGGGTCAATTTGGTCAAGGGCGATGCAATAGATGATAAACCCTCCACGAAGCGACGATAATAATCGGGCAAGCTGAGAAAGCTCCGTATCTCCATAGTTTAGGACGGCTTGGGCCAAATATGAACCGCCTCTATCTTCTTCGGATCCACCTGAATACCCTCACTGGACACCACGTGCCCTAAGAATGCCACTGAACTGAGCCAAAACCCACACCTGGAGAACTTGGCATAAAGCTTTCAATCGCTGCAACAAAATCCTCAAATGTTGGGCATGCTCCTCCTAGCTATAAGAGTACACCAAGATATCATCAATGAACACTATAACAAACGAGTCGAGATAAGGCTGAAACACACTGTGCATCAGATGCATGAACACTACTAGGGCGTTGGTCAGCCCAAAATACATCACAAGGAACTCATAATGGCCATAACAGGTATTTGTCTTTAGAATATCCGAGTCCCAAATCTTCAACTTGTGATACCCAAACTTCAAATCAATCTTGGAGAACACCCTCGCTCCCTGAAGTTGGTCAAGCAGATCATCAATACGTGGAAAAGGATACTTGTTATTGATTGTAACCTTGTTTAACTGTCTATAATCAATGAACATTCTCAAAGTACCATCCTTCTTCTTCATGAACAGAACTGGTACACCCCAAGGTGACACGCTAGACCAAATAAACCCCTTATCAAGGAGTTCCTGAAGCTGCTCCTTCAATTCAGCTGGTGCCATACGATATGGTGGAATAGAAATGGGTTGAGTTCCCGACACCAAGTCAATAACCAAAGTCAATATCCTTGTCGAGCAGCATGCCCGTCAGTTCTGCAGAAAACACATCCTAAAACTCCCGCAGCACCGAAACAGAATCAATAATGGGAACATCTGCACTAAAATCCCTCACAAAGGCCAAATAAGATAAACAATGAAATCACTCTGCCGGGAACATAGTCTATAGAACCGCTCCACTCAATCCTCGGCAACCACGACATTGCTAAACGGTCTTAGCGTGATAATATAGAACAACATGACATGGAGACAACCAATCCATACCCAAGATCATATCGAAATCGACCATACTATGAAATAAGAGATCAACTCTAGTCTCCAGACTTCCAATAGTCACCACACACGACCGATATACACGGTCTACAATAATAGTATCACCCACTGGCGTATAGTATAAACCGATGAAACTAAGGACTCACGGAGTATATCCACATAATGAGCAAAATATGATAAGACATATAAATAAGTGGAACCAGGGTCAAATAGTACAGAGGCATACCTGTGGCAAACTGAGACAATACATGTGATCATTGCGTCTGAATCCATGGCATCTGGTCTGGAGAGAAGAGCATAGAATTGGGCCTGATCGGCCTCCCCTTCTAGGGCAACTTCTAGCTGACTGAGCCCTACCCTGAGCTGGCTGAGCGGGTGGTGTAGTTGTTGGTGCTAGTTCCATCGGTCGAGAACTCAACTGTGGAGTCTTACTCAACAACCTAGGTCAATCTCTCTTGATATGACCAAAATCTCCACACTCAAAACAACCCCTCCTTTGACGGAGCTGCTGCTCTTGATACCCCGAGGAACTACCCGTAGAAACCTGAGCGGACGAGGCATTGTGAGAACTCTGCACTGGTAGTGCACTGAATGAAGACTGGCCTAAGCGAGCATTATAAGAACCGTGGCTAACGGATGCACCAAGATGAGCTGGGCGAGTCGTCTGAGCATGCATATAGGGACGACCCGTGTCGTGGTGGAACAGACCCCAGGAAGGAGCACCGCTAAACCCACTTGAACCACAAGGCCTCTTGGCCTCCCTCTCTACCAGCTCCTGGTTGCAGACCATCTTTATGTGTCGAGCAATGTCGACAACCTCATCAAAAGTGGCACATGATACCCTTTCTCGAGTCATAAGAAACCGCAGCTGATATGTGAGACCGTCAATGAACCTCATGATCCTCTCCCTATTAGTGGGAACCATCCAAATCGCATGACGGCCAACTCAAAAAACTTCATATCGTACTGTTTCATAGACATATCATCCTGACGTAACTGCTCAAACTGTGTGTGATAATGCGGCACAAACTTTTCCAAAAAGAGAACGGAGAACTCCTGCCAAGTAAGTGGTGCTGCACCGATTGGCCTGCGCCTCTCATAAGCCTCCCACCATCAAAAAGCAGCCCTAGAGAACTGAAAATTAGTGAACGAGACTCCACTGGTCTCCAGAATACCTGTTGTCCGAAGCATCCACTCGCACTTATCCAAAAATCCCTTAGCATCCTCTGACTCAGCACCGCTGAAAGATGGAGCTCGAAGTCTCTCAAATCTCTCAAGTCTCTTTTGCTCATCATCAACCACAACGGGGACCACTGGGGCCTGAGTAGCTGTAGCCGGTTGGGATGGTAGGGGCCCCGGTGTCTTGAGTCCCTGCATCACCTGCTCTGGTGTACGGGAGGTGGGAGTATAGGTACCTCCTCCGGCTTGAGAAGTGGCTGCTGTGGCCGGAACAAAAACCGCCTGAGCAAGACTGGTACACAAGGTCAGAATTTGAGTTAAGGCCTCCTGAAAGTCTGGAATCACAATAGACACAACTGGTTCCTGAGTTGTCCCCACTGGCTCAACCGTATCTAGTACCTCCTCCTAATATAGAGCAACTGGTGGGTCTACAGGTGTACGAGTTGTGCATGTGCCCCTCGGCCCTAGCTGGTGGTAATGGTGGGCGTTTATCCTACCCAGTAGTACGTGTCCTCACCATCTGTGAGAGAATAGAATAACAGAAGTTTAGTTACCAGATTCAGCAGAGTCGCACGAAAAGAATTCAATAATGTGAAGTTTCCTAAGGGTTCGGCAGTCTCTCGAAGATAAGTACAGACATCTATGTATCGATCCGCAAGACTCTACTAAACCTGCTCATGACTCGTGAGACCTATGTAACCTAAAATCTGATACCAACTTGTTATGATTCAAAAACCAACCATCGTTATGGAGCCTATCATGAACTAGACAAGCCACTACTTAACCATCTCACACAGTAAAAGAAGCTTCGAAAGTTATACGAAAGCAATTAATATTTATGAAACATTTTTAAAACAGAAATAAATCCACAACGTAATACAAATCTCTCCAAAAACCGGAGTGTCACCGAGTACAAAAGCATCTATATCGGGAAATGTCTACTACAATGTTTAAGGAAGAGAACTGAAATGCAAATAAAGATAATGAAGGAGAGCCAAGTCCTGCGAATGCCATGTAGCTACCTCGATAGTCTCCGAGATCAGCTTCTCAAGTATCAACACCCGCTATGGCCTGGAACACCTGAATCTGCACACAAAATGCAAGGTGTAGCGGAGTACAACCAACTCTGTAAGTAACAATACTAAATAAGGATTGAATATAGTGACGAGATACACAATTATAGTTCATTTCTTGTAGTTTGAACAAAGAAAAATAAACATGCTTTTGAAACTAGAAATTTAAGTCAAATCAGTTTATAAAAGCCAAATTCAGGTAAAAACAAGAAATAATATCTTTCAGAAGTTCAAACAGTGATATATGGTAGTTATGCGCAACAACAATGAAAGCAAATATAGCCTCTTAGGGCAACAATCACTCAGACTACCTCAATAGCTCATCACTCGGCACTCAGCCCTCAACACTCGCACTCAATAGGTACTCGCGCTCACTGAGGGTGTACAGACTCCAGAAGGGCTCCTACAACCCAAGCACTATAATCTGCACGGATAACTCAAGTGTTGCACGGACAAATCACGTGCTATAGTATCACATCAGGATCCGCACGGACAACTTATGTGCGTTAGTATCATATCAGAATCCGCATAGACAACTCACATGCTATGGTATCAATACCTCACAAACAGTCCCTCGGCCTCACTCGGTCATCAACCTCTCTAGTCTACGGGCTCTCGGTAATCAAGGAAAATCAGCCCAAAACAAAAATGATATAATGTATCAACAAGGAATAACAGAGACTGAGGTATAATATGCAAGTAAGACTACGACTGAGTACTGTCACGACCCAATTTACCCTCCGGATGGCCTCGTGACGGCACTTAGTCTCTACGACTGGGTAAGCCTAAATTTGCGGAAAATAAATATAATAAAAATAAAGACAGAAAGGTAAGCACAAGTAGACCCAACATAATCGCTCGGCATGTACAATTATAACTCCCAAAACCCGGAAGGTCACGTTTAGTCACAAGCTCTACACCAAGATAGCTCTGTACAACGAAAGGAAATACATAAAAAAAATCTATCTAAATCTAGAGTGGAAGGTGACTCGAAGGGCTCTGCGGACACAGCAGAATTACCTTGCGGTCTCCTCGAAGCAGCTACAATGACCCCTAGCCACGGACTGAGTACTGGTACCTGGATCTGCACACGAAAAAAACCATGTACAGGAAAGGGCATGAGTACACCACAGTTGGTACCCGGTAAGTGCCAAGCCTAACCCCCTTCAAGTAGTGACGAGGTCAGGTTAAGGCTCTACTAGATTTATAAGTAAACAATTTAAAATAAGTACAGAAGGAAAAGTAAATTCCAAGGTAAGCAGTAAAAAGGAATAATCTGAAATAAAATAGCAACAGGGAGCCCTCGGCTCAGTACAACGTATCACACGGTGGAATCTCCCGGGATATCGTCCCCTAGTCCCAAATATAAAGATGTAGTACATTGGGATCTCCCGTAGTCCCAATTTAAATATACAGTACAAGGGAATCTCCCGGAATACGTCTGTAGTCCCAATTTAAATATACAATACAGGGGGATCTCCCAGAATACGTCTGTAGTCCCAATTTAAATATGCAACGCGGAACGAATGACAGATAAGGCATCAATTGAAATGGTTCATCAAATAGCAGGTAGGGAAAACAATAAGCTATCTAACATGGTGCACAGAGTGTCAGATAAGAGATTTAATGTTAAACAGGTAAGCATGCTTTCCTAAACTAAGTTGAACAATTTAACACAGTAAGGCAAGGTAATAGGAGAAAACCAATTTATAATTTTCGAAGAAAAATGGAAATTTTGCAATAATGGCCCGTGTACGTACTCGTCACCTCATGTACACGGCGCCCACACAACAATTTATATCAAAACAACCTAAGGGGACGTCCCCAACACAGAGTTAGGCAAGCCATTTACCTCGACTGCTCTACTCAACTCAAAACCACGTTCTTGCCACGAGTACCCGACTTCGAATGGCCCAAATCTATTCAATTCAGGTGCATAATGTAAATATCACTTTAAGAAATCAATATAGCTAATTAGTTCGTAGCTAATACGCGAAAGTAGGAAAATTTCCCAAAACGTCCCCCCAGGCCCACGTCTCGGAATCGCGTAAAAGTTACAAATTTCGAACACCCATTCACTCACGAGTCTAACCATACAAGAATTACTCGAATCGGATACCAAAATCTCGATCAAATCTCAAAAACTTGGCCTAATAACTTTATCCAAATTTTCCCCAAATTTCCACCATAAATTCGAAATTAAAGGATAGATTTAAGTGTATAATCATGGAAATTAGTCTAAACCGAGTAGGAATTACTTACCCAAATTGTGCAGGTAAAATTCTCTTTAAATATCGCACTTTCCCGAGCTCCCAAGTTCAAAATATGAATAATGGTATAAACCCTCGATTTTGGATTTTAAGATTCTACCCAGCTCTTTTCTTCACTGCGATTGCGGACACCCAGTCGCGATCGCGAAGAGAAACTCACACGCTCCCTCAGATAACACTACGCGAATGCGAGGATTCGTTTGGGAACGCGATTCTCAATTACCCCAGACCTACGCGGTCGTAGTTGGATACACGCGACCGCGTAGAGAAACACTCAAATCCTCTGCCGCCTAATTTATTCTACGCGAACGCGACATGGCTTATGCGAACGCAGTGGCTAAGTTGCCCACCCTACGCGATCGCGATCCATTTCATGCGAACGCGATGTACAAAAATCCTACCTGCCTCCATTTACTCTACGCGATCGCGTACTCCCTCATGCGATCACGATGAAGGAAGAACTGTTGCACTTACACCAGAAAAACCAGCAATCAGACAAGGCTAAAAAAGTGCTCGTTGAGCATCCGAAACACACCCGAGGCCCCCGAGACCTCAACCAAACCTACCAACCAGACCTAATACCTCATTCAATCTTGGTCGAGCCTTCAAAACACATCACATAACACCAAAATCAAGAATTTTGCATGGATTCAAGCCTAAGAACTTATGAAATTTCATAAATCTACAACTGATGCCGAAACACGTCAAAACTACTCCGAATGACCTCAAATTTTACACACATGTCACAAATGACACAACGGACCTACAGACACTTTCGAAATTCCATTCCGAGCCCGATATAAAAAAATTTCCTATCGGCCGAAATCGCCGAAATTCTAACTTTTCTCAATTCAAGCCTAAATTTACTACAGACCTCGAAAACACATTCTGAAATCGCTCCTAACCCCGAAATCACCCAACGGAGCTAACGGAGTCGACAGATTTCCATTCTGGATCCGTATTCACACAGTTCCAACTATGGTCCGATTTCTAAAGCTTAAACTCATACATAGGGACTATGTGTCAGAAAACTCTCCGAATTTCACAACTAATCATTCCGACAAGTCCCATAAGTAGATATAAAAGTGGGGAAAGCAGTTATTAGGGGATCGGGGCGCTAACTCTCAAAAATACTGACTGGGTCGTTACATTCTCCCCTTTTTAAAGAAAATCGTTCGTCTTCGAACGAGCATAGAGACATACCTGAAGCTGTGAAAAGATGGGGGTACTGACTGCGCATATACTGCTCGGTCTCCCAAGTCGCCTCCTCGACCGGCTGACCCCTCCACTGAACCTTGACTGATGCAATATTCTTCAACCTGAGCTTTCTGACATGCCTGTCCAATATAGCTACTGGCTCCTCAACATATGATAAATCCTTGTCCAACTGGACTAAGCTGAAATCCAAAACATGGGTTGGGTCACTGTGATACTTCTGTAGAATAGAGACGTGGAATACCGAGTGAACTCCTGCTAGGTTGGGAGGCAAGGCTAGCTCATAAGCAACCTCCCCAACACACCGCAATACCTCAAAGGCGATACCCAAAGAAAAACCTGATCACCAGCCATGAATGCCAAATCACGAACCTTCCGATCCGCATAACTCTTCTGCACTGGTCGAGCCTTCAAAACACATCACATAACACCAAAAGCAAGAATTTTGCATGGATTCAAGCCTAAAAACTTATGAAATTTTCCAAAATCTACAACCGATGCCGAAACACGTCAACACTACTCCGAATGACCTCATATTTTACACACAAGTCACAAATAACACAACGGACCTACAACCACTTTTAGAATTCCATTCCGAGCCTGATATCAAAACTTCGCCTATCGGGCGAAATCGCCGAAATTCTAACTTTCGCCAATTCAAGCCTAAATCTACTACAGACCTCGTAAACACATTCTGAACACGCTCCTAACCCCGAAATCACCCAACAGAGCTAACGGAGCCGACGGATTTCCATTCCGGATCCGTCTTCACACAGTTCCAACTACGGTCCAATTTCTAAAGCTTAAACTCATATATAGAGACTATGTGTCCAAAAACTCTCCGAATTTCACAACTAATCATTACGACAAGTACCATAAGCAGATATAAAAGTGGGGAAAGCAGTTATTAGGGGATTGGGGCGCTAACTCTCAAAACGACCGACCGGGTCGTTACAAGTACAAGTAGCAATAAGCAGGAATAATCAACAGGTATCACGACCTCTGTGGGTCTCCATAACACTAACACATAGCCTAATCATGATTTCTAGCATGATTTACAATCACATTTCTATAACATATGGAGAGCATATAGCTGACAACAAGTTATTCAACTTTACAGTTCTATGGAATGGGCCAAGTCACAATTTCCCACGGAGCACGCCCATACGCATGTCACCTAGCACGTGAACCTCCAAAACAATTACATAACACATAAGCCGGGGTTTTACACCCTCGGAACCAAATTTAAAAATGCTACTTACCTCAATCCGAGCAAAAATCTACTCCAATATGCTTTTTCCTCGCGAATCCGCCTTCATACGCCTCAAATCTAGTCACAAGCAGTACAATACAATCAATGCAGGCTAAAGGAATCAATTCAACAAGAAATACGAAATTATAAGCCAAAATCCGAAATTGGCCAAAAGATGGCCCCTAGTCCCACGTCTTGAAATCCAACAAATGTCACAAAACCCGAAAGCCCATTCGACCACAAGTCTAACCATACAAAAATTGTCAAAATCCGACATCAAATCGCCACTCAAACCCCCAAAATCAACTCTCCAGATCCCTAGCCTTAAAACCCCAAATTTCACCTAAAAAACACACCAACTATGTGGGAAAATCAATGGGGAACCAAATATATTGAATAAAATTAAACATCAGGAACTTACCTCAAGAATCTCGTAAAATACCCTCTCAAAAATCTCAAAAATCCGAGCTAAAAATGTTAGAAATGGTGAAAATTTTGAATCCTTCGCTTATATAGGTTCTTCTCAGGCTTTTCGCACCTGCGGAACCGCTTTTGCGGTTAAACCTCCGCTTCTGCGGAATCCACTTAACCAGATGCCTCTGCTTCTGCGAGCCATGGACCGCATCTGCGCAATCGCAGGTGCGGAAAATTCCATTGCACCTGCGCGCCAGCCCGCACCTGCGCCCATCTTCCCGCTTCTGCGCCAACGTGTCTGCATCTGCGGCCTCTGCCCAAATATTTCCTGGCGCTTTTGCGGTCCCTTTCTCGCTTCTGCGAGCTCGCACCTAAGGTGCCTACTCCGCATGTGCGATTACACCAGCAGCAGCAGAACTTCAGCTGCTTCTCAACTTACTTCCAAGTCCGTTAACCACCCGAAATCAACCCGAGCCCCCCAGGGACCTCAATCGAACGTACCAACAAGTATTAAAATCTCATACAAACTTAGTTAAACCTTCAAATCACCTCAAGCAACAAAAACACGAATCACACCCCAATTAAAGCCTAATGAACTTTGAAACTTCCAAATGCTACAAATGACGCCGAAATCTATCAGCCCACGTCTGAGTGACCTCAAATTTTGCACACAAGTCACAAATGACACCACGAACCTACTCCAACTTCCGAAAATCCAATCTGACCCCGATATCAAAAAGTCCACCACCAATCAAACTTCCAAAATTCCAACTTTCTCCATTTCAAGCCTAATTCTACTACGGACCTCCAAATCACAATCCAGACACGCTCCTAAGTCAAAGATCACTCAACGGAGCTAATGAAGCCATCAAAACTCGAATCTGAAGTCGTTTACACATAAGTTAACATCCGGTCAACTTTTCCAACTTAAGCTTTCCATTATGAGACTAAGTGTCTCAATTCATTCCGAAATCCTTTTGGACCCGAACCAACTACCTCGATAAGTCATAAAACAACAGTAAAGCACAAAGTGAGCAGAAAAATGGGGAAATAGGGCTACAACTCTCGAAACAAACGGTCGGGTCGTTACACTCTCCCAGCTTAAAGCTTCCGAATTGAGAATTTTCTTTCCAAATAAACTCCGAACTTTCTGAAATTCAATTCCGACTACGTGTACAAGTCATAAAACATGAAGTGAAGCTACTCAAGGCCTCGAACCGCCGAACAACGCGCTAGAACTCAAAACGACCAGTCAGATCGTTACACTACTTTGACACACTGCAAGTAGCACACTGCATCTGTCTAAGTGCACGTTTGGACATAAAATTTGATGGAAGATTTTTCCAGAAAATTTCACTTTTTTTGAAATCAACGTTTGTTCATAAAATTTTCAATTTTCCCTTGAAGATGCATTTTAGAACTTTTCAAAAATTTGAAAAACTGCAAAAAGTTGTTTTTAAAAATTTTCACTCAAATCACTGACAAAACTTCAAAAACAACCCAGATTGAAATTTATGTCCAAACACAACTCTAAATTTCAAATACCATTTTCACTTGAATTTTTTTCCTGAATTTTACAATTCTTTATGTCCAAACGCCTACTAAGTTACCACCTTGATGCAAAGGTCAATTTGTATAGTATTACTCTTATTTTTAATTAGAGATATTCTTACTTCTATTTTTCTCTACATCCTCGGAATGCTTATCGATGAAAAAGCTATTTGTCAACAAAAGAAAAAGGAACTACCTGAGCTACTGATGTAAAGCACTCTAGTAGGGAAGAAAGATGTGATTAATTGAAGTAATTGAGATGAAATTTAAGAACTGCCATGAGAGAAGAAGAAGAAGAAGAAGAAGAAGAAGAAGAAGAAGAAGAAGAAGAAGAAGAGATAGGGAGGAAGGAGCTTCAGTAGTCTTTATTATTCAACGTGATAATCACATTACAGTATATGAGTGTATATATATATATACACGATTAGTATATGAATTAACGAACTAAATTAGTCTTAACAAACTTCTAACAAACAAACTAATCTTAACCAACTCATGTAAAATGACTGAACTACCCTTGTACATTAACTATGTAATATTATTTTTTACACTCCCCCTCAAGCTAGGTGGTGCAAAAATATTATAAACTCCTAACTTGGAACTGAGATATTCATGTTGCACTTTATTGAGTCCCTTTGTCAAGATATTTGTTGGTTGTTCCTCAGTAGGAATGTACTTGGTTGTAATAAGACCTTGTAAGATTCTTCTCGAATGAAATGACAATCGATTTCAATGTGTTTTGTTTGTTCGTGGTATACTGGATTTGCTGCGATTTGCATTGCTGCTTACTATCACTGTCTACATCAACTGGCAGTTTTATTTGAAAACCAACCTCTTTTAATAATGTACTTATCCAAATTAATTCTGCTATTGTAGTTGCAATGCTTCGATATTCAGTCTCTGCAGAACTTCTTGAGACATCAGTCTGTTTTTTTTTATTTCCAGAAAACTAAGGAATCTCCCAATTTGATTAAATATCCTGTAATAGACTTTCTAGTATGAGGGCATGAAGCCCAGTCATCATCACAAAATCCCACAATCATATTATTTACATTGCTAGAGAGTAGAATTCATTGGCCAAGTTGTTTCTTCAAGTACTTTACTATTCTGAGAGCAGCCTCCATATGAGATTTTTTTGGATTCTGCATAAATTGACTAAGTGTTTGAACACTAAAAGCTATATCTAGATGACTCATAGTAATATATAGCAACTTGCCTATCAGCCTTTGATAGAGAGTGTGATCCTCCAATTCTTTGTCTTTAGTAGTAATTCCAGACTTAGTAGTTTTGATGTTGTCATCATACTCTTTTGTTGTGAGCTTTACATTGTAGTCTAAGGGTGTAATAGCTGGTCTAGCAGCTCCCAGACCAGTTTCAGATATAAGTTCCAAGGCATACTTCCTTTGTGGAATCTGCATATATATATTTCATCTTGAAGGTTACCTTGTAAAAAGGCATTATATATATCCATTTGATGTATATGCCACTGATTCTATGTAGCAATAGCAAGAATAGTTCTGACTGTCTTTATCTTAACTACATTACTAAATGTCTCTTGATAACCAATACCTTCTTGTTGACTAAAGCCCTTGGCAACTAATCTGGCTTTAAACCTTTCAATCTCCCCAGAAGCTTTATATTATCCATTTGCACCCTATAGGATGTTTCCCTTATGGTAGTTGAACAATGTCTCATGTGTGGTTATCTTGCAATGCTTTGATCTCAACCTGCATTGCTTCTATCCACCTAGGATCTTTGATAGCTTCTAAATAGTTGGTAGGCTCTATTACTGAGGATATGGAAGTTGTATAGGCTTGATATTTTGAAGATATCTTTTCATAGCTAATATATTTAGACAGTGTATTGGGGGTGTCTTGATGTATGTTAAGAGACACAAAGTCTTGGAGCCACATAGGTGGTCTTTTATCTCTTTGAGACTTTCTGAGTTCATTTTGAATAGTAGGACTGATATGCGACTAAGGAATAGATGAAGATATACCTGGTTGTTGAGACTCACACAATTGATCTGATTGGGTTGGTTCATTTTGTTGCACCAAGTATTCTATTTTTGTAATAAGCTGATTTGTTCAAACATATCAGGAGCAGCATCACCATGATCTTGATTTGTTGGTTGAGATAGATCTGTGATTGGTTGATTTCTTGTCTCATACAGTAGTCTTTGACTAATATTATCCTGAGGAAATAATGCAGAAATAGTTCTTTCAGTATTCTGTTTGAATGGAAATATATCTTCCTTGAAACTAACATCTCTGGTTACAAGTAAGGACTTGTTTTCAAGATCATATAGTAAATATCCCTTTTGCTCAGTAGAGTACCCCATATGAATTGTTAACTTGGACCTAGGCATCAATTTGTCATGCTGCTGAATTATCTTTGCATAAGCTAGGCATCCTAGAACTCTGAGATTATTCAAATTAGGCTTTTTACTAAACAATCTCTCATAAGGTGTTTGATTGCCTATAACTACACTTGGTAATCAGTTGATTAGATAAACTGCACTTGATACACAATAACCCCAGAATTTGATAGGTATATTTTATTGGAACTTTACTACTCTTGTGATCTCTAGAATGTGTCTGTGTTTCCTCTCATCAACCCCATTTTTCTGAGGTGTATATGCACAAGACTTTTGATGTATAATTCCTAATTTGTTGAATATGTTTTCACATATTGAATTCACAAACTTAGTGCCATTATCTGTTCTTATTACTTTGATTAACTTGTCAAACTGAGTTTTAACTAGTGAGATAAACTTTTGTAGCACAGTGCTCACATATGTCTTTAGTTTCAACAGAAATATCCAAGTAAACCTACTATAGTCATCCACTAGTGTTAAGAAATATCAGTTTCCATCAACTGTAGAGACCTTGTAAGGCCCCCAAAGATCAACATGTACTAATTCAAAACAAACAGCAATTTTTGTACATTTATCTAATTTCTCAGCTACTAGATCAGCCTTTACAGTAGATAGTAGTTTTTTGATTATTGAAATTGATACATGTCCACATCTTTTGCGCCATAGCTTTGTGTCTTCATTTGACCTGATTTCAATGATCACTGGTGTTTCCTTTGCTGCTAAAGAGACTTCATTATTATATCTAATTGGACGTAGATTTCCAGTTAGAATGTATAGACCACTATCTTCTGTACCAATCGCTCTCACCTGCCCATTGAAGAGATCCTGAAAAATACAAAAATCAGGAAAAAAGGCTACAAAGCATTTTAACTCTTTGGTAACCTTAGAGACAGATAGTAAATTATACATAAATTGTGGTATATGGAACACATTTGCTATAGTAATGTTGTTTGTAATATGGCTAGAACCAATATTAGCCACATAAGTTATATCACCGTTAGGAAGAAATACTCTCTTTGGAACCTCTGGTTGAACTACAAAATTTTGGTTCAACATGCTTAAGTCAGCTACCATATGGTTAGTAGCTACAGTGTCAATTATCCACTCTTGAGAACTAGTGGAAGTTAGACAAGCAACACTAATACCTGCTACATTAGTTGTAAAGTTCTCAGCCACATTAACACTTGAGGATTTACCCAGAATCTGCAGAATTTGATCATATTGTTCCTTAGAGAAAGTACAATTGTTTATTGGAGGCAGTCCTGGCACATTTAGTTGATTAGTAGCAAATCCTTGACTCATATTATAGGTGTGTTTTCCTGGATCTGCATTACTGCACATTAAGCCTTGATTGATTGGATTTCCTACAGCTTGAACTTGATTATTCCGATCATTTCCCTCAACAGGCCTATTGTAGGTTGCATTTCTGAATTGTGAATTATGTTCTTCCATTACATTGTGTACTGCATTTCCAACACCAACTCCCCCTTTATTCCTATTCTTGAATTCTGGGGGATATACAACAAGTTTATAGCAGTTTTCTTTGCTATTCCCTTTCATCTTACAAAATTCACATTGTAGATTGTAATTTTTCTTGAACCTCTGATTTCCTGCATGACCAGGTCTTGTATACATTGCTACATCATAGTGATTAGCAGTCATTACTGGAGTAGCACCCAACAATGCTGAAGATGCAACTACATATCTTTGTCCTTCATCACTTACAATTAGGCCATATGCTTGATTAACTGTTGGTGTAGGACTCATCATCAAAATTTGGCTCTTAGCCTGACTATATGACTCGTTTAACCCATCAAGAATTGAAATAACTTCAATTTCTGCGAGTGTGTTACAAAATCATTGGATTTTTCACAATCACACCCAGGGGCTGGAACAAGGGCTTCAAACTCTTCCCACAAATCTTTGAGTTTTGAGAAGTAAACAAACACAAAAGTTGTTCCTTGACTTAATGTTGCAATTTCTCTATGTAGATTGACGATATTGAACCATCTACCTTGTTAAACCTTTCATGTAGATCACTCCACACAGCTTGAGCACTTGATGTGTACATTATCCCACCAAGAAGAACACTTGTGACAGAGTTCATAATCCAAGATAGCAATATGGCATTGACTCTTTCCCAGTGATTCCAAACACATTCTTGGAATTTTTCCTTAGAACAAGATTCATCAACTAGCCCCAATTTGTTTCTGCCCCGAAGAGATACTCTCATAGATCGATACCATATTTCATAGTTTTCGATACCTGTTAGTTGAAAAGAAATAATCTGAATCCCACTCACATCAGCAGGTGACAAGAACAACGAATGGTTATAGTCGATTCCTGGAACTTGATTTCCATTGAATCCTTGAGTTGAACATGTTGCATGTGCAGCTTGACTCATTTCTGGTGTAGTCACTTCTTCAATCTCCATTAACGACTCACAAGATTTCATAGAAATAATTGATTAGCAGACAACTCAAGATAGAACACAAATCAAACGCAGAGCTATTAATTACAACTCATAGGCTCTTATACCATGTGATTAATTGAAGTAATTGATATGAAATTGAAGAAACACCATGAGAAAAGAAGCAGAGGAGCTGAGAAGAAGAAGAAGAAGAAGAAGAAGAAGAAGAAGAAGAAGAAGAAGAAGAGATAGGGAGGAAGGAGCTTCAGTAGTCTTTATTATTCAATGTGATAATCACATTACAGTATATGAGTGTGTGTATATATATATATATATATACGATTAGTATATGAATTAACTAACTAAATTAGTCTTAACTAACTTCTAACAAACTAACTAATCTTAACTAACTCATGTGAAAGGACTGAACTACCCTTGTACATTAACTATGTAATATTATTTTCTACAAAAGATCTTTCTGTAAATGTGAAAACTGCAGCCAGTTTTCAAACTTAAGATCAGGATATAATTACCACCAAATGAATAATAAGGAACAAATAGCTATTACAAGCCTCGTGTTTTTTATAGGAAAAAGCATTACGAAAAATAACCTGGGATCATTAAAAAAGATGTCACTAACATATAGAAATATAAGAGCACACAAATAGTGAAGTAAGGTATCAGTTGTACCCGCTTTATCCCTCACCCCCATATACCCCAATGCTTTTGGATGGTGAGCACTTTGTAAAAAGATATATTTTTGTCTTTATTATTGCTTATTTGCTTACGTCTTCATTAAAAAGGTCAAAAAATATAGTGCGCGGAATATTATAATCACTAATATATGGAGCATTTTACAATACATAGTAGAGGGTTGTGTTTGGAAATAGAATCAGGTGAAGAATTATAACCTTCTCAATACAAAATGTCTGTGTAGCTCAATTTCAAACATATGGAAGGTCCCTATGTGCAATAAAATATATGCACATTCTACTACAGCATTAAAGCAATTCAGCCCAGCAGATTTGAAAGAGCTAAAGGAACAATTGAAAGATGTGTTAGAGAAGGGTTTCATCCGGCCGAGTCTGACGCCTTGGGGAGCCCCGGTTCTATTTGTAAAAAAGAAGGACGGGTCGCTAAGAATGTGTATTGACTATCGGCAGCTCAACAAGGTTACAATAAAAAATAAGTACCTATTGCGAAGGATAGATGACTTGTTTGATCAATTGCAGGGTGTTAGGTACTTCCCCAAAATTGATTTACGATCCGGGTATCACCAATTGAAGATCAAGGAACAGATATTTCGAAAACAGCTTTCAGCACCCAGTATGGGCACTTTGAATTTCTGGTGATGTCTTTTGGCTAACAAATGCCCCCACAACTTTTATGGATCTTATAAATCGAGTCTTCAAGCCTTTTCTTGAATCCTTTGTGATAGTGTTGATTGACGATATCCTTGTATATTCATGAAGTCGAGAGGACCACGCCGATCATCTCAAGGAAGCTCTACAGACTCTACGCCAGCACCAGTTGTATGCGAAGTTTTCGAAATGTGAATTTTGGCTTGAATCTATCACATTCTTGGGTCATGTCATCTCCAGGGAAGGAAATAAGGTTGCTCCTTAGAAGATTGCAGCTGTGAAGAATTGGCCTAGACCTACAACTCCAACAGAGATTCGCAGTTTCTTGGGCTTAGCTGGTTACTACAGGAAATTTGTGGAGGGGTTCTCCACTATTGCCTCTCCGTTGACTAAATTAATGCAGAAGGAGATTAAGTTTCAATGGTCAAATGCTTGTGAAAGGAGCTTCCAGGAGTTGAAATCAAGATTGACTACGATGTTGGTGTTAACCCTACAAGAGGGTACGAATGTGTTTGTGGTGTATTGCGACGCTTCAAGGATCGGGCTTGGGTGTGTATTGATGCAACATGTCAAGGTGATAGCTTATGCTTCTAGGAAACTTAAGAATCGTGAAAAGAACTATCCAACACATGACTTAGAACTTGCGGCGGTGGTATTTGCATTGAAAATTTGGCGTCATTATTTATATGGGGTCCATGTAGATATATTCACCGACTATAAGAGCCTTCAATATATCTTCAAACAGAAGGAGTTGAATCTGAGGCAGAGAATATGGTTTGAGTTACTCAAAGATTATGACATTGATATCTTGTATCACCCGGGAAAGGCCAATGTTGTGGTGGATGCTCTTAGCCGGAAATCTATGGGTATTTTGGCTCACTTAGAGGCATATCAAAGGTCGTTGGCCAAAGATGTTCATCCGTTGGCTAGTTTGGGAGTTCGTCTTGCGGACTCTAATGGAGGAGGGGTACTTGTGAAAAATAGGGTTGAATCATCGCTTGTTGTGGAAGTCAAAGAGAAGCAATACGACGATCCATTGTTGGTACAATTGAAGGAGGGGATTCATAAACATAAAAATATGCTTTTTATCTTGGCATGGATGATGGTACACTAAGGTACCAAGGGCATCTATGTGTTCCAAATGTTGATGGTCTCCGAGAAAGAATCATGACCGAGGCTCACACTTCTAGGTATTCCATGCACCGGGGCTCTACAAAGATGTATCATGATCTAAAGGAAGTCTATTGGTGGAATGACATGAAGAGAAATGTGGCGGACTTTGTGGAAAGATGTCCAAATTGTTAGCAAGTAAAGGTCGAACACCAAAGTCTTGGTAGGTTTGCACAGAACATAGAAATTCCAATATGGAAATGAGAAATGATTAATATGGACTTTGTGGTGGGATTGTCGTGCAATCCGTGCAGGTTTGACTCAATTTAGGTGATTATGGATCGACTCTTGAAATTAGCACACTTCTTTCTAGTTAAATCTACCGACATAGTAGAACAATATACTCAGTTATATATCAAGGAAATAGTCAGATTGCATGGCACTCCAGTTTCTATCATCTCTGATCGTGGGGCACAGTTCAGGGCTAATTTTTGGAAGAAATTTCAGTAAGGGTTGGGTACTCAGGTGAATCTTAATACAACCTTTCACCTGCAGACTGACGGCCAGACAGAGCGGACTATTCAGACGCATGTGGATATGTTGCATGTTCTTGACTACAAGGGTAGTTGGGATGGTCATTTACAACTCATAGAATTTGCCTACAACAACAGCTACCATTCTAATATTCGGATGGCACCATTCGAGGCTTTATATGGTAGGAGATGTAAATCTCCCATTGAGTGGTTCGAGATTGGGGAAGCAGAATTGATAAGACCAGACCTCGTATATCACGCTATGGAGAAGGTTAAGGTCATTAAGGATCGGTTGAAAACTGCTCAGATTCGTCAAAAGTCCTATTAGGACATTCGTCGTAGAGATTTAGAGTTCAAAGAAGATGATTGGGTATTCTTGAAGGTTCCCCCACGAAGGGTATAATGCGGTTTGGTAAGAAAGGGAAATTGAGTCTGAGGTATTGCGGGACGTACATAATTATTCAGAGGATTGTTCAGGTGGCGTACAAGCTTGATCTACCACCTGAGATGTCATTAGTGCACCCAGTATTCCATGTGTCTATATTGAAGAAAGTAGTTGGAGATCCGTCGGTTAATATGCCAATTGAGATTATTGAGGTTAATGAAGAACTGACCTATAAAGAAATTCCAGTTGTCATTCTTGATAGGCAAGTCCAAAAGCTATGAAATAAAGAAATTGCCTCTGTGAAAGTGTTATGGTGAAACCGACAGGTTGAAGAGGCCACCTGGGAGGCCGAGGAAGAAATGAAAAAAAAGTACCCTCATTTGTTTGAATAGTTATGTAATAGTTTCTATGAAATTACTTCCTATGAATTATGTATCACTTGTACAGTTTATGCTCAGAATGTTTCCTTTCTAGTAATATATTTCTTATGAGGACACGGTTGGTGTTGTTCATATTACGTTGCATCTTTGGATTATGTACATGCTATTAGGACTGGTTTCTTGGATTCTCAGACACGTGGATAGGCCCAGTTACAAGAGAAACTCTGCCAAAAATTTTGGAAATTTGGAGAGTTAGAAAAAATTTGGGATCGTTGGTGTGTAGTGTAGCATCTGAGTCACATTAGATGCTAGTGGTGAACTTTGACCATCAATCGAGGACAAATGATCTTAAGTGTGGGAAGATGTAAGGCCCCGTAAACTTTTACCAAAAATACGGGGTTTCGTGGTGCCGAGGTAGGCGCATGTGTTAATGATAGTAGGCCGCGGTACGGACTTTGTGGGTTGAACAGTAAGCTGGGGAGTTGAAGGAAAATGCTGGGCAGAAAAAGGCATTTCTGCGGCCCACTATGCGGTCGTAGAATCACTTCGCGGGCTGCAGAATGGCCGCAGAGTGAGGCAATCAACTGGGCAACTTTTAGATGTCATTTCGCGGCTAATTATGCAACCGCGAAACGATTTCGGGGTTCGCACATCGATCACAAAACCAACATGGAGATTTTTTCGAAGGGAGTTCTACGGCGCATTATGCGATCACAGAACGGATCTGCGGGCCGCAAAACGGTCGCATACTTAGGCAGTGGTGCCAGTTCCGGAGGGCCATTTTGCAGATCGTGGAAGCATCATGCGGTCGCATATGCGACCACAGACCTGTGTAGGGGCTCCTATTTTTCTAATTTTTGAATCCGACCCCATTCTAATAAAACACTCTTGGGGATCATTATGAAGGGGAAAACATATAATTCTAGAGAGAGGGAGTGTCATAGAGTGAGAAAGGGAGTTCCTAAGCTTCATCCACCAATTCTTACTCAAATCTTAGAAAATTAACAAGGAAAGAACACTAGGTATTCATCCTAGAGGTATGATTCTACATCCTAACCCTTAATTTCGAAATTTAACTAGAAACGCGCAATTAGTAAGATAATGCATGGGTATGCAAGTTGTTTATTTTGCATGCATGTGCTATCAAGGAATGTAGGGAGATTGTTGAGCTCAAAATGTCAAAGTATTGCGGGATGATGGAATCCTCCATAAAAGGACCTTGAAACCTTAATGCACACCTAGTGTTTGATAAAATGCTCGAATGAGTTAGAAACATGATCATCTTCCTAATTTTGGTTCAAATTTGTTACATTTCTAAAATAGATCGAAGTTGCTAAGGATTTCGGAATATTTTAGATTCTAAGGAAGTTCAAGTGAGGTATGTTGGCTAAACTGTTCTCTTAAAATTGAACCTCAGAATATCCATATAAGTCCCGAGTTGCTCATTGTGAATCGATTAACCCGGATAAGCTGGTGTCAAAAGACATACGTGATCAATATGTAATTCAAATGCTCTTGTTATGTTGTACTACTATTTGAGAATGTTTTCAAAGTATGGGTTGCATATCTAAATGCATTGTCTTCAAGTTGTGTCTCAAATGAAAGGTAATGAAAATTGTGTAAGAAATCGTAATGCGCCTATGACTCCTATTTGCTCATATGTGTGCTTAAATGTCTTGAATAGAAATGTCTTGTCGTTGGAAAGTCCATGATGATGGTTGAAAGTAAAAAGGTGTGCATGAAATACAAAACCTGAAATACGAAATACGTAATTCGAAATGTGAAATATGAAACACGGCCAGTGTGCCAAATTGTGACTACTAGTGCCAATAAAATGAAGAGATGTGCGAGAAATATGAAACAAAATGATTGATAGAAAAGTATGGTGTCTCACATGATACGACATAGCCGATCGGGTCATGATCGGACGCCATGCCGCATACATGGTGGTGATTGTTTTGAAAATTGTAACCGAAAATGTGATTGTGGTTCATGTCTTACATGGGACGGCCTAGACGACCGAGTCGTGATCGGACGCCATGCCGCACACATGGTGGTGACTATATTGAAAATTGTAATCAAAATTGTGAACAATGGTATATCGGTACTAAAGGTCTCCCAACTTAAAATGTGGAAATTTACTCGAAAACTTATCTCATTCCTAATTGATATTTGGTAACTGCTTGAGGTTTTAACTAATATCATGATTGTCCTAACTTGCATTATTGTTCGTTCTTATGAGAAGGTGTTTAGTCATATATACTAGTACTATTCGACAGTACTAACGTCCCCTTTTTGCCGGGCTGCATCTTTAATGGATGCAGGTGGTTCTGTAGCAGGCGGCACTGATCAGTGATAGCGGTACACTCTCTTCCCAGCTAACTTGATGAGCCCCACTTCACTCGAGGTCATGTATCTTATGTTCATTGTATCATCATGTTTTGAGGTATACCGCGATTCTTGTTACCGGCACTATCATTGTACTTTTTATTTTTATTAGAGGCTCCGTAGACATGGTGTGGGTGTACATGGGTACTGAAAAAGTCAAACAAATTATGTTGTGTTTTGATCACTTGTTCCACTTCAAACCATGAGAATGTGTGCATTTTAAGACTTATTAAATGAAGTAACTAATGGTAATGAATTAGTATTGTCTACATGATCTCCTTATTGATTAATTAACAAATAGATGTGCTCACTTTAAATCATGCGCGAGTTTGGGCTCAACAAACTGGCTTGACCGGGTTCACTCAGTTGAGTGTTGGTCGTGCTCCCCGAGTTTGGGGCGTGACGAGTTGTTCTTGTCTATTGGTTTTGGACTCTGACCATTGTCCAAGCTCGTCATTGTTTTCAACCTAAGGTTAGTTTTGTTACTTATTGAGTATATGGGGTCGATTGTACTCATATTACACTTCTGCACCTTGCCCGCAGATGTTGGAGTTGACGTCGATGTGAGTGGCGGGAGCTGGCATTGAAGATGTACATATGTTCTGTTTATAACTGCCTCTTGTTCTTGGTAGCTTTAGATTTATAAATCTGTTTATGTACGTACGAACAGATGATATGCTTATTTCATACCAGATTTGTAAACTATAAGTTTTAGAAGCTAATGATTTGTACTACCACTCCTTGGGAAATTGTATAAAATTCAGTTACTTCATTTTTGACTCTTATCATTATCATTATATTGTGGTTTATTGTTAATTTGCTTACCTAGTGGGTTGGGTTAGGTGCATCACAACTAATTGAATTTTGGGTCGTGATACAGCAAAACCTCCCGAAGGGTATTTTTATCAATAAATTTTGGGCCACTATAACTAGTGGGAAACACTTTTTAGGATAAGTTTGTAAGATTTAGAGTTGTAGCCACTATTGTAACGATCCGTAAATATTACGAGTAATTTGATAACTATGATTCTCCTTTCGCTAGGTTTAATCATTTGCATTGTATGGGATAGTAAAATTCATGCAAAAAAAATATTGTGCATATTGAGAAGTGGATTTGAATTGTTAGAATGGATCCTTGAACAATAGTCTTAATTATGGGTTATTATTTATTTATTTATTTGTTTATTTGTATGTATCAGAGAAATTAATTATTGTTATTATTATTTTGAAAAAAAATAGTTTTACACATGGGTGCATAAACATATAAATATTTGGAAATAATATTTGAGGGATAGAAGAATTTAATTTAAATAGATGAGTGATTAGTACTTAGTAGGCCAACTACTATTATATTTGATGATTGAATAATTAAGCATCTTCAAAAAATAATTTATGTGTAAAAACAAAAATAAATGGGCCAAGCCCAAACCTTTCTGGTCGCCTCACGTGTCAAGTGACCTAAAGGGTGAGAATTTTACTAATTAAGGACAATTGGTATTTTGCCATTCCAATGAAAAACAAACGAAGGAGGCTTTGAGGAAAGGAACTGACGGCGCCGAGGAAAAGAAAGAAAGAATACGAGCTATATACGTATTAGAATTCTTCCTTTGACAATTATATAAGGATATTCATGTGGGAAAAGATATTAGGTGCTTGCTCTTGTGACCAATGATATGTTAAAATAAGGAGATAGTTCAATTACATCCTGTTGCTTCATATGGGATCGTTTGGTTGGTTCGTTGGACGTGGGAAGGGTGGACAAGTTGGTGCTAGCGAGGTGAGTAAGACTTTAAGCTTTGATACTTGTTTTTCCAAAACTCGTTTTGAAAAAATGTTTTTTTTTTTTGCTCGGTTCATGTGTTGGAACAAACGTGCGCTTGGCAGACTCGGTGGTCGTTGACCCGCAAATATATATTATTTTGTACAAAGCTAAAATTATTTAATGAGTGATTGGTGATGTGGCGTGATGTGGCGTAGCCTCGTGCTATGGCGTTGGGGCGTTAGAAATTATTTCTTCGCCGCCGCAATATATTTGGGGCATTGTGAATGTCGGCGCTATATACTTGGGGCATTGCGTATGCTGCCGTGATAGATTTGGGGCATAGTGTATGCCGCGGCTATATATTTGGGACATTGTGTATGCCGTCGCGGACTCGTTGGGGTATTTGGTTAATCTACTGCTCTGCCGTTAATGACAAGTCCTTAATGTAAATTGTGTTGAGATATATATAGTATTGTTGTTGAATAAATGTTTGGACCTTATAAAGTAATTATATGGTGAAAGAATTTATGTGCATATTATTTATGTGCTCGTTGTGTGTTTGTATTTTCTAACACTTGTAAATGTATTCAGAGTGGCGGGTCGAGGATCTTACTGGGTTATATTACGTATAACTCACTCCTTACCTGCATGTCTATGCATATACGATTGGTGAAGATGGAGCTAATAGCTGACGAGTTCGCTAAAATTGATTCAGTTATTGAGGTGTACCGCCGCATTGTTCGTGGAGACTGCCAAAAGAGTCTTTATTATTTGTTCATATGAAGTCTGTTGAAATTCTCTTAGATACTCCATGGTCTAGTGTGGGATTTGGGCAAGAATTTCAGTATAATATTTTGAGATATTAATTGTGCGTAATTTAGTTGTCAGATTATTTGGATACTCTTATGATTAATCAAATACTGTAAATTAATGGGTAAGGTAAGAAAGTATGTTCGCCTGGTGGATGGTATTAGCTGGGTGCCAGTCACATCTAGAGATAATTTGGGACGTGACAATTATATTTTATTGTTTTGGATAATTAGAGACTATTTTGGTTTAAGAACTATTAGTTTTATCAATTAATTTTAGTTATGGCTTTAATTAGTTCTTCTTCCTTGTTTTCTTCAATTTTTACCCTGAGTAGCTAGATTTTCTCTAGGGTTGTGACCCAACCTAACGAGCGCAAAACCGACGTATAAACTTAGGCTCGCTAGTCGAATATAGTATAGAAAATATCGTATTCATGGGGATTGGATTTAAATAGTGTTTTTGTAGCTTCTAGTCTTATTGCTATTCAATATGATCAACAATTGAGGTTTATGCGATTAAAACTAAAATTAACTAAGAGTCTAAACTATTGACTGACTAATGACAATCAACGCAAGTATTAAGCAAAGGAAGTTATCACTAGGGAAAAGATAGGGTTGATAGGATAGGTGCAAGACAAATATTTGAGATTTAACTCTAGATAATTCACTTTTAATGTTCAAGTGAGTCTCTCGAATTCACTTGGTGATTAGTTCAATTGATTAGTAGAACCTCCTCTCTCGATTAAGTCTCAACCTCACAAGATAAACCAATTTTAGGTACGTGAAAATGAAGAATTTGTAGTGGATTAATCTTTAGGAGCAGGGGCCGAACCCACGTAGTGATAAAAGGGTTCAACTGAACCCGCTTCATCAAAAAATAATATGATATATATGTATAAATTACGACTAAAGCAAGGTAAATTTTGTAAAGAAATTATATTTGAATCCAGGTTTAAAGTAGAGACATTTTCGTTCCTATACCATATAGGAAACTATATTACTAAATATGTTCATGATTTGAAAACTACCCGCCCTGTTAATAGTTTTTTTACAAAACAGATACAATGCATTAAATACAGAATCTTAGTAGATATAATCTTCCTATTTAGGCGCTAAAATTAAGGAAGTAAATATTCTTTCAGATATTTCATTAAATAAAGAATCATTGTTGTATTAAAATTCCTTATTTAGGTGCGCTAATATTGGGGAATTAAAGATTCTTTCAGAAATTTTCAAACGCAAATCACGCTATATTAATTTTCGTCTATTTCTATTCAATGTACCCAGTTTGTAGATATTTTGTAGATAAATTGTAGATTATTTGTATTTTGATTGTAGATGCTTTGTTTTTTGTTTTCACAAATTAAAAATGACTAAAACTTCTACAAATCTTCTGCAAAAAACGCAATTATGTCGAAAATCCCAATTAAACTACAATCGAATGAGAATTGGGTGATACGATATTGAGATCTGTTTGACTTTGTAGTTTATTTTTAGTTTTTTTGTAGAATTTTTGTAGATGAATAGAAAATTTTGTAGTTATATTAAATGTAGTTATTATGATGTTTAGAATACAATTTGTCTACAAAAAAACTATACATTAACTACATTCTGGACACAATCTACAATTTAACTACAATTTAACTACAATTTATCTACAATTTTTGTAATATGTCTTCTTCTTCTTCTTCTTCGAGATTCAATCTGAAAATCAGTCAAAACTAAGTCCCATATTCACCAAAAACCCTAGTGGCTAACTTTTCATAGTGGCTAACTTTTCATTATATAAATATTGTTTGTATGGCTTCACAGGAGTGCTGCATATGCCTCTATAAATATTTGGATGGAGTAGAGCTATGTGTTCTTCCCTGCAACCATCATCTCCACCATGAATGCATTAGCAAATGGCTAAGGATAAACGCCACCCACTATGCAAATTCAATATTCTTAGGGGTGAAACTCTAGTCTGACTATTTTGCCTCTTGAAAGAGTTGAGATTATACAGAGAAATGTTAGCTTTTCCATTTGCCTGCTCATCTGTGGGCAATATGTATTGTAAACTTAGTCATATTCTAATGTATTGTCTCATCCTCACTGAATTCTACAATTTGAAGAAGAAGGAGGGGAGAAGAGGAAGAAAGGGGAGGGGAAAATGACTGGTTACAAATGATGGGGAGAGGGAAACGTGGGATATATGGACACCTTTAATTAAGGAGTAAAAATCTGCCCATTAATTATACTCATTTAATTAAGGAGTAAAAAACTGCCCATTAATTATAATCCTAAATTAATTATGGTATAGATTTGGTAATTTGGTATACTAAATATAATTAAATCAAACCTTAAACATGAAGGGTGATAAGGTTTCATATATGGTATAGGAATGTAATAATTTCTTCAAAGTATTGGTGAGGTTGTGTTCGAATCCTTTTCATTTTGTGCATACTTTATTTTTTTTGTTTGTATAAATTGCAACAAGAATCAGAAAAGGAAACAAACCCATAAAGATAGAAACATATCCTAATATAACTATCTTTGCAATCAAATCAAATTATTTTTCTTCTGGTATATATTTTGCCGTTTTCTTTATTTTATTTTATAGTATATTTTCTTTACATAAATTCAATAGAGATTATATTAAAGTTTATTTTACTCCAAAAGGTAATTTTACTTCTCCCTGTCATAAAATATGCTAAGACTGGCAAATATATTTGTTGAAATTATTTGTCATTTGTTAGTTTAATTTAGTTTAGTTTATGTTGGAATTCTTTTCGTTTTTCTATTATTTTTTTTTAGTATATAAGCTCTCTTTCTTTGATTATTGGTGTTAATTTAGTTTAGTTTTTAACTCTTTTCTTATTATCCTCTTTTGCAAATAATAACTTGCTACTTATAAATGCTAAAAAGATTTTATACTCGATCAAATACCTTAGAGTTAATAAATTCTAAAATTTGTCATTCTTTTTGTTAAAGTTCAATAAATAAGCTAAAATTAGATTTTAAAATTAAAATAAGTAAAAATTTGTTTAAATTATAGAGCACCGACATTAAGACGACTTTATTACGAGATCACGTTGTGAGCAATAAAGACAAAAAAATTGTTTCTCGTTCATTATCCCGCTTATATTAGTTATGGACTTATCCAATTGAACCTGCTTGCATAAAATCCTGGATCCGCCACTGTTTAGGAGAACCTCTTTCGGTTATCCTCCTAACTTAGTTTAATCAACAATTCAACTAGCCTCTTCCGATTGCTAAGAAGAATTAATGACTTCAACCAACTAAATATAAAGTAAAAATATCACAAGTTATGCCTCTCTCGATTATATTATCAAGTGAATAAAGATGTAACAGTTAAAACATCTAAAACGATTCAATACATAAACCTAAAGTTAATTATCCACAAACAAATATCAATACACCAATTCATCAACCCTAAAGAAAACTACTCCATAGACATGGAGTAATTCATCACAATTAAGTGTAAAGTAAAGAAAAACATAAAATAATTTAAACCCTTGTCTTGAGTTGGGATTGAATGATGGATTCCTTGTTCTCTTCCTTCTCCAACTTCTCCTTAGCCTCCTTAGGTCTAAATTATTTCAAAAGTCCCAAAAATACCATTTTCCATGTATATATACCAAGTAGGGTCAGGCACAAACACATACACCTTCTCCTACACGAAAAAGGACACTTTTTCGGATAGTACGTGCGCGGCCGCGCACTTTTCACACTTCTCTGCCCCATATGCGCGGTTAGTGCGAGGCCGCGCACTTGCCACGCACTTTTCACCCTTTTTTGTTGGGAATTTGAAAAAACGTAAAACATGAAAGTTGTAGCCCTTTGAATTAGCTTTCCAACAATATATTGTTGATCCCAAACGAAGTTCTGAGAAAAAAGGTATGTGTATTTTATTAGACATCCCGCAATATGCCTACTCAATTCTTCATTCGTTCTTAACTATCATCCATTGATCTCCGAACACAATCTTGGCTTAATTCCTTGGGCTTTTACTCAGACTTCAAAGCTCAAAATCACTTGAATTCATTCTATAACATCTACATTGCTCGGAATCACTCCTATAATGCATAAAACACACAATTAGTGCAAAACACTAGCGATTAAAGCTCAAAATCAACTCAAGTGTAAATTGGAATGTAATAATCGACTAAAACATGAGATTATAGCTTACCATCACCACCCCACACTTACACCATCTATCGTCCTCGATCAATCAAACCACACTTTATATAGACACTACCTTATTAAACAACACTCAAGACTTATCACACCAAGAATATTTAAAATAGACTAAGCACAATAGTGTAACATCCTCGCCTCAAGATTTGACTCACAAGTACCACGCATCATTCACAACTTACTCACTTACCCCACATAGAGGTCAACGACATTACCTTTCCTTCATGAATCAAGTGCCCTCACCCAACAAAAGAGAGTAGTTTCACACACAAAAAAAATTCCAGAACAATTAGGAACTCAAGATAGAAAGAATTCACTCACTCTCAGAAATGACATTCATGTGCCACAAACGGTGAACCATAGGCTTGCCTGTAGTGTACTACTCTACTAATTGAGTTCATTCAGTCAAGGATCAAGTAAGACTTTAAACTGGTTGTAATGTAGGCTAGGGGATGGGTAGGCTACATTTAGATATAAGAGTGACTACACCTCCATAAGAACTTTAATACATACACTTTAACAACTGAACCCCGTACTTATGTTAAACCATAGCTCCACCTTCACATCAGTATGCATTAAATCCCTTTTTCTTTTAGCACAATTACATCAAGAGTCACCACTATCAAAGAATATTTCGCAGAACAATACAACTATATTTTTTTCTTTTTCTTATTCACCTCAAGTGGCTCTTACTTTTTCAAAATAATGTACCTTTCTCCTTATTTCATTAGTTCCAATCAAAAGCCAAATCAACCACCCCACACTTCAACTTTTACAAGTGCTCTTGGGAGGTACAAGGTTCAAATAGATGGTCAGTTCTAACAAATGGGTAAGGCTTTTAATGCGGTTGCCAAATTGTCACGAACCCAAATCCTAACAGGTTGTGATGGAGCCTATCGTGGAACTAGTCTAGCCAACCATCACTTTACTACGCATTTGTTTAATTATAACAGTTCACAATCTAATAACAAGCATGCAACCAAAGCATCAAGTAATATAGTTAAGTCTTAATGTTCCCATATTAGCCTAAACANTTTTGTTCAATTATAATAGTTCACAATTAAATAATAAGCAAGCAACCACATCATAATTAATATAATAAAGTATTAGCGTTCCCATATTAACCTAAACAACCCCCAAGAACTGGAGTCAATAGTAATGAGCATCTAAGAATAAATAAATCTAACTCTGCTAAAAATTTAATATATGTCTCTGAATCAAATGCTAAAACTAAATTAGGAAGGGAAGTGGAGAAGTTGTGGACGCTGGACAGCTACCTCGAAATCCCCTGAAATGCTGCTATCGAACAAGGCAGCTACTGCTCCAAATCGGTACCTGAATCTGTGCACAGAGGCACAGGGAATCTTTATGAGTACGCCAACTCAGTAGTAATGAAAATAAATCACAGACTGAGTAATATAAACACACAGTACAGGTACACAATTCCACAAAACCAGTAAAACACCAAGTCACCATGTAGTATTTATCAAATAATAAATTCGAAATCAGTTTTCAAAAATCCTTTGAAAACAAGTGTAATGTCAGTATATCTCAGTAAAATTCTCAGTAAAAGCCAGTTTGAAAATGAAGTAAATCATAGTTCGAGGACTTAGAAAAATTATCATAAATCTGCCCCTCGGGCCAAAATCATTTCTTGTAACAGTTTCCCCTCAGGCATTCTCTCAATCACTCAGTATCAATCATCACTCAGTATCAGCCCCGCGGGCAATCATCATCACTCAATCGGTACCGGCGCTCACTGGGGGTGTGTTACAGACTCCGGAGGGGCTCCTATAGCCCAAGCGCAATAATAACATAAGGCCTGAAAGCCTCCTCGCCACTCTCCTGAGGCCTGAAAGCCTCCTCACCACACTTCTGAGGCCTGAAAGCCTCCTCACCGCACTCCTGAG
>ML290603.1:21109-44478 GCA_005239495.1 Nicotiana undulata | reverse complement strand
ATACCGAATTAATTCGGTTCGGTTCGGAATTCGGTTTTCCGGATTTTATGCCCACCCCTAATTTCTGCTGAAGGTTTTGGAAAGCTTTATGACAAAACTAATGAATCCAAGACAAACTTCAGCTTATTTAGTGCTGAAGTTTTTACAAATGAACTAAATAACTTCAACACCTTATGCTGAAGTTTTTGAAAAAGCTTTACGAAAAACTATTGAATCTAGGACAAAACTTCAGCTAAAACATGCTTAAGTACATCAAATAGAGAACAAAACTTCAGCTAGTAGAATGCTTAAGTTCTCCTAGAATGCTGAAGTTTTTGTGATTGCCTTTGCTACTTCAGGGCCGTATGCCTGAAGTCTATGCGAAAAGTGAGTACGTTTATAATTTTTTGCAAAGCGAATATAAGTTAAAACGTGACACAAAAAGTGAATATAGATGCAAATGCTCAGATTTTGACGGCTAATAGCTAGGGCCTGGAGGTATTGACATATTGTGAGTGTTGTCTACAACAACGTGGTAAGTTTGGCAAAAGTATATATATTGACACTTTCTAAGGTTGACATCCATTAGTCCACAAGAACAATCAACATATTGACGGCTTAATTAACAGGCTCAAACAAGTGAGGTGATACATTACTTTCATTCCTTAAAAAAGAGCAGCACAACATCATGACAAATATAGACGATTTTTCACTGCTTTTTATAGATTCCCGTAAGACTTCCTTTTTCCAATTGGGCTGGATTCTATATATCATACTTTTCTGGCATCTTAGCTTCTATATAGCCCTTTCTCTAAAAATTGGAAAGACGACAAATTAGAACAATGTATAATTGACGGGCAAATCTCAATTGTTTTGTTAGAAGCTAAAGAAAGGATATATATGTCAATATGCATATTGATATGGCCATTGCTTTTATTTTACTGGAGCTAATATAAACCATGTAAGGTGACATTGAGTTACTTTCTTCTGTTACTTGTGTACAAACATAATTTGGCACACAGCATCTCAACAGATCTATATTCTTATATTATCCTTTAGAACAATATCACATAAAATCCCCTAACGTCATTCCATATGTTTGGCTTCTTTATTTCTTCAGATTCTTCCTAAAGGACCATCTCATCTTTACCCTATTACTCATTGAAATGGCTCAAAGTATAGTCACTCATATATCAACGTGCACGTGCTAGCCGATCGATAGTTTTATAGCTACAAATTAAACCAGACGGACACGCAGTTTTACAGCTACAAATCAAATACTGGGAAGCTAAGCACTTAATTTCTGCCGAATTTAGGGATATTAAGATATATCTTCTTTAAATTAATTATTATTTTCCCAATTTCTTACTTAAAGTTTAAAAATTAGTAATTTGTCTTCTTAGGTCCACCATACTTTAGCATATTTTGATAAAATGCTATATATACCAAAGAAAGACTTAAAAAAATGAAACTTTGGCCAGTGGTAGATATAACATGATAAGGAATCCAAATATTACCTTTATAAATTGAATCTGAAGGACCACCACTTACAACAGAATATCCATCCGCATTTCCCCAATTAGTCTCTCTCATCCTATGATTACACTCCTCACTCCCACTATCTTTACATCTTCCCCTACACAATGCTAATTGTATTATTTTATACTGTTTAACTCCTATATATCAATACAAGATTAAAAAAAAAGGTTTTATTTACACCATTAGATCACTAAAGATAGTTAACTACAAGTAATCACTTATAAAAATGGTATTAATAAAACCGGAAACTAAAAAATTTACCTACACAACATGTTAAAATACACTAATCATGTAAAAATTTCTTTACAGTCAGTTAATCCTAATTTATATGGGTTGGATAGACTTTCTCTCAACAAGAGGCTCAGCATTCAATATGTGGTCAAAGCGTATGGTCGCTAACGCCTGTCATGATTGTTCACAGGGAAATATCAAGGCATGGGAGTATAATACAATCAGTCAAACCTCTCTATAATAGTCTCGTGTGTTTCGATATTATTTGTCTGTTATAGTGAAGTGCTGTTATAGAAGATATATATCATAACATGATATAAAAATTGGTTCCGAATTTTTTTTGCCTTTTATAGCGAATGGTTATTATATAGAGGTGTGACGGTATATGATTCAATTAATATTGTGAGATCCAAACACTAATTCTGAAATTTGTATTCAATCATATTTGGCACTTTGATACTAATAATACTAGGAGGGTGATTGACAATAGAATTTCTAAGAAGATGCACCAACTGAAAGCAAGTCTATTGACTACATAAATAGAGATAGTAAGGAGGAAATTATAATCTCTTCGAAGTAAAATCAGCTTTAATAAATTTCAAAACATTCTTTTTCCTTAGATCCAGATACCAGTGGATGGTTATTTGCAGTGATGACGTGGTTCCACTAACCAAAAGGCCAGGGACCATTGGCAAAGATGCTTAATAGATATATATACATGAGGTACCACAAACTTGCTAAGATATTACATCAACTTGCAAAAGAAAACAAAGAATCTTAATAGCACAAGATGAAGAAATACCATTCACTTGGTTACTTGAGATAACGACACATATCACTACTTTTCCCAATATAAAATTATTACTTAATGATTTTTGGACTATATTGTACAATTCGTACAGTTTACTCTTCACATATATAAGCAAGTCAAGATGCTCCCACTCTGACCTAATTCCGTTACTTTCAATCTTGTTTCAGTGTGAAGGCCTTTCAGCAACTATTATGTAGTACGAGAAATAAACGTAAGTAAGAAATTGTTATAAATATATATTATGGATGTTCATAAGCTTCCTGAAGAAGCTTATCATTTCGGTACTCAGTTATGGATAATATTATCTTCGGTAGAAGATTATTTATGTCTGGTACAATAACAGCTTACAAACAACTTACACAGGAGCTTGCAGTAGCTTACACAGCAGCTTACAGTAGCTGCTTACAAGCAACTTACACAGCAGCTTACAAGTAGCTTACAAAGCAGCTTGCAGTAGCAGCTTACACAACAACTTCCTTCTTCTATAAATAGAGGAGATTTCAGTTCATTATGTACACCAGTTTGAAAATTGAATAAGATATCAATCTCTCTTTATATACTTGTCTTCAATTTATTTACTTAACAGTCGTTATTTTATAACACGTTATCAACACAAGACTCTGCCATATCGAGCAAATCTTTGAAAGTATCCAAGGTATGAACTTTCTTGTTCTAAATATATGTTTATCATGTATGTTAATCACGTCTTTCTAGCCAACTAATGATGTAGATGTCATTTTACTTGGATGAGATCTCGTGAAATTAGAAAGAAAAAATAATAATTTTACTTAAGCTATTATATGATGGCAAGACTACCCCAGTAGTTTCTGTGGAAAACGATTGGGGGCTATGTATACTTATACAGTCGCCTCTTTGGTACTTATTTTCCTTTTGATTATCTTAATAAAGGATTACAAAATGGGTAACATTATTAGATTCACTTCCAATTATTAGATTCACTTAAACTCCAGCAGAGTTTGCAAGAAATATACAACCACCGGAAGTGGTTATGTTTCGTATATCTCCTTGTAACTAAGTTTTGTTAACCACCAGAAGTGTGTAATGCCTATGACCACCAGTAGTGATAATTTAGGCTTTCTATGGTTACAATTGAAGATAAGTTAGAGAAAATTTCTCTATATTACTTGCATGCCTTTATTTGCTCCTGAAGGAGCATTATCTTAAAAGAGGTTCTAAGCCATCACACAATTTGGTGTGATTGATGCACGTTCAGATAATTATGTTCCATTCCCTGAAGGATGAGATATTTATCAAATCCATTCCCTTAAGTGAATGTGATAATATTAATAAAGCTCGTAAATATGAACGCGCTCTTGATGTATATATATTACAATTCACCTCCAGAAGGTGTAGTATGATTGAGAGAATATATACTCAATATTTCATATTTTAAATTTTCTCCTGAAGAAGTAACACAATTAAATTTCCTCCTGAAGTAGGAAAATATTATGAAAGTGTGTCTTTCCGTGCTTAAACAAAATAATGAGCTATTCAAAGTTATTTTTAAGCACATTTTCATTCCCTGGAGTGAATGAAGAAATAACTCTACTCACCTCCTGAAGAGCTAGAATAACAGAGGATATAAATATTATTTTGTGGCATAAAAATTATTGCTGCACGTACCTGTTGTACGTAAAACATCTTGAAAATTTTATTAAGTATCATTCCAAGGCAAATGCATTCTTGTAGAATACTTTCTACTGCAACCACATTAATATATTATGGTTAGTTATTGAATAGCAACTCGTGCATCTTTTCTTAAAAGATGCAATGACTATGTGGTTGCCGCATTGATACAAAATTTTCAGATGTTAATGGTATTTCTCCTTGAAGGAGATATTTTTCACATAGTTAGTGGTAAAAATATTAAATTTATGTTCGTCGTTTATAAATTTAGAATTAGCTTTATATTGTTTATATGATTATGATTTTCTCTCATGATACCAGAAGTGTCTGAGTAATATTTGATAGTATAAAATATATCAACAACTCCTGAAGAGCTAATTGTTTGTCTAGAAGACACATGACACCAGTAGTGTCTCATAAGTATTAGATTGTGGATAATAAATGAAGGCTCTAGAAGAGTTTATATACAAATATGTCATTCATATTATATGATTATGGTCAAAACATATGTTTTAGTAAACCTGAAGTTTACTAATACAAATGGCTATCATATTGAGACTACAAATGATTGAAATATTGATAATCTTCATGTTTTCACAATCATAGGGGGTAAAATAATATGTATGTGAGAAGTTACCCGCCTTATTCTTCAATTTGTACTACATCATGTATCACAGTAAACCAGAAGTTTACTAATGCAAAAGCAGTCACAATAAACCAGAAGTTTTACTGAAGCAAAAGTAGCTACAGTAAATCAGAAATTTGTTAATACAAAAGTAGCCACAGTAAATCAGAAGTTTACTAATGCAAAAGTTTATGCTATCGTAAACCAGAAGTTTACTAAGAGATAGCACATGCTATGATAAACCTGAAGTTTCTATTTTCCATTTTTAGATGAGCTATTTGAGAATTCAGATAAGCATATACTGAAGAACTAGAAGATTCTTCAAGAATTCTCTTGTATTGCTTGTTCTCAAAATAAATTGATTATACCAGCTAAAGTTGGGGCTATAACCCCTAAATTCTGAAATATATGAAAGGTGAATATGGGCTTATTCACCTATCATGTGAACCACTTATAGATGCATATATGAGATGGTTACATGTATAATTATTGTCAACCTGCAGTTTGGCATTTGAAATTGCTTTTATCAATTAAGAGCATAAATTTCAGATTATGAAATCAAGATAGTTCATCTTGATGATGCTGGTTTATATCCAAGCTAGTTTAGCATTGAATACCTCCTATTAACGGCTAAACTATCGCTTATGAGAACAAAGGCTCATGTATTGGTCTAAGATTTTCTAATTTGCATATAACAACACTTGTATGAATTAGGCCAATAATATATGATAAGTCCTTCCCTCACAATTGTTTTAGGATCAGAAACCAAATATTTTTACTATCTTTTGATGTGTGGTATATGATTAATTTCTCTACCACAATGCACAAAAATATGTTTCCCAAAGAATATTGGCGATATATGTTAATTTTTCTAACATTTTGGGGATGGAATAAACAACTGAAATATGCTATATGAATTGAATTATCATCCTCACTCAGAAGATAATTCAAGTCAAATGCCAAAAACATTTGCTGATCCAAAATTATATATCATATTTCAGCTGCGAATGCTCCTATTAAAATTAAAGTCCCTAAAGGATGGAGTTTACAGCACACATGAAGCGTGGTAGACCAATCGGTTCCAAAGGTAACCATCCTTGAAAAAGGATGGGAGCAAATGATCAAAATGATCATAATAAGGAGAAAATGAGCTCTAGAAGAGCCCACGACATAACATTTTCATGAAACGCCAGAAGAAGTTCAGGTACCTGAAATAAGGAAAGTGATGAGATCCCAACAAGTTGTGTCACTTCGGAACCGATACAAAATGATCGTCAACAATATCTTTGATACAATATAGTGCACAATATTGTAAAAGATTGTGAGGATCAGACATGCAGTCCAGACACCTGAAGATATCAAGCCATTTAAATGCAAGTCATGATCTATATGACTCATTTGATTAAATCTTATGAAAATTCCAGAAGGATTTAAAATGCCTGAAGCATATAATTCAAAGTCTCGAGAAATGTACTCGATCATATTACAAAGGTCTTTGTACGGTTTAAAGCAATCTGGGCGCATGTGGTATAATCGCCTCAATGAATATTTGTTGAAAGAAGGTTACGTAAGTGATGTTATTATTCCATGTATTTTATAATGAAGATGTCATCAGAATTTGTTATCCTTGTTGTTTATGTTGATGACATAAATCTTGTTGGAACTCCAGAAGAGCTCCAAAAGGCAATTGAATATCTAAGAAAGAATTTGCGATGAATGATCTTGGAAAGACAACACTTTGTCTTGGTCTGCAAATTGGATATTTAGCAGACGGAATCTTTATCCATCAATCTGCTTATACAGAAAGGGTCTTAAAATGCTTTTACTTAGACAAAGCGCACCCATTGAGTACAACAATGGTTGTTCGATCACTTGAAGTTAATAAGGATCTGTTCTGACCTCCAGAAGAAGATGAGGAATACCTTGGTTGCGAAATACCTTATCTTAGTGCAATTGGTGCACTTATGTATCTTGCTGATGCTACAAGGCCTGACATAGCATTTCCTGTTAATTTACTAGCAAGATATAGCTCTTCTCCTACACAAAGACTTGGGTATTTG
Organism: Nicotiana undulata; assembly: GCA_005239495.1. Taxonomy (NCBI): domain Eukaryota; kingdom Viridiplantae; phylum Streptophyta; class Magnoliopsida; order Solanales; family Solanaceae; genus Nicotiana; species Nicotiana undulata. The sequence goes on along the minus strand of ML290603.1, from coordinate 37,586 downwards.
AAACAACATCTTTATCAAGGGGAGTAAAGTATGCACTGTACTCTTTTTCTCTTGCTCGGGTTTTTTTTGTCATTGGGATTTTTCCTGGTAAGGTATTTAATGAGGCATCTTGCAATGTATATTATTAGTGCACTCTTTTTCCTTGACTAGGATTTTTCCCACGGGGTTTTTCCTAGTAAGGTTTTAACGAGGCACATAATAATGAACACCCAAGGGGGAGTATTACGAAAATATTATTGTGGATGTCCATTTATTACTCTGTTGTAGATAATCTTCCTGAAGAAGATTATCGATTTAGTACTCCATTGAAGTTTATCTACAAGCAGTTGATGAAGGCAGGTTGCAAGCAACTCAATGAAAAGACTTGCAACAACTTCTTGGTTTGATGAGATTAATTTAAATCGATCGGAAATAGTAGTGGATGATATTCTCTATAAATTCAACTTTTGAGAAGATGGTATACAAGATTGGAATACGGAGACTCAAATATTTGAAATAAGATTTTCATCAGGGGGAGTAAAATACGCTATGCAGTACTTTTTTTTCCTTACTAAGGTTTCTTCCCACATGGTTTTCCTTATAAGGGTTTTAATGAGGCACCTAGCAATGTGTATTACTAAATATGTGTACTCTTTTTCCTTCACTAGGATTTTTTCCCACAGGGTTTTTCCTAGTAAGGTTTTAATGAGGCACATTATCTTTTAATGAACATCCAAGGGGAAGTGTTATAAATATATATTATGGATGTTCATAAGCTTCCTTCTTCTATAAATAGAGGAGATTTCAGTTCATTATGTACATCCGTTTGAAAATTGAATAAGATACCAATCTCTCTATATATACTTGTATTCGGTTTATTTACTTAACGATCGTTATAAAAATAACGAAAATGAAATAGTTAGAGTACTGGACTTATTTTTCCAGCCTTTTTTTAATGAATGTAAATCCACATCCACACTAATCAAACCTGTCCGACGGGTACATCCACCAATTTAAGTATATACATATGTGCAATCACTATAAAGTAGTGGAGTAACGGATCAGCATCAGAAATATTTATTGAACCTTATAAATTCATGATAGAGAAGGAAACTAACTAGCAATCAGAATAATTTGGAAAGAGAGAAGGACACGTCATGGCCAAGGTTGAATTGGAGATTCAGGACAAAAATTGGCTCAAGGCAGGTTTGTCTTTTATTATGTATTCCCAGTACATAATGTGTTAGAAAAAATAATAATTGAAAAAGAAATTGAAGAAGACTTAAGGTGTGAGAACCACTTTTTTTAAAGAAGATGTTGTGCGTATACAAATTGGGGAAATACAAACAATCCTCTTTAGGATACAACAAGCCAAGAGTATATTTGCATACTTTTTTATATTCACTTTGTTGGAAAACTTCTATTTATAAAGCAACCTTCAGACCTTTTAAAAAAGATGTGTCTTTTACAAACAGACGCATTTGTTTATTCATATATATTTAAAAATTTAAATTTCAAAGAAAATTAATTTTAATTGTAGAAATAAATAAAATATAAATCATTTATTTTAGGTCCGACCCGGACCACGGCCAAGCGCCAAGTCCAAGTCCAAGTCCAACTTTAATATATATATATATATATATATATATATATGACTTAAAAAGGCACCAAAAGTGATCTTCTTCCCCCCGTCCCACATGCTTTCCAACTGTATAACAAACTATCCTTCGTAATGAACTACGTAATTCGGGTATTAAACTCTCAGTATCTTTAGAGGTGTATATGTGGCTAGTGAATCGATCATCTAAGTTCAACTATCATCAAAGACAGCCATTCATCATCATATGGTTATTTTGGATTGACAAATGATTCATCAAAGATAAAACAACAGTTAAAGTGAACGTACGAGTAAACCATGAAGCAACGAATCACTTATGCAAATGCAAACAATCTTAGCCTTTATCCCTTCAGGTTAATTTTAAGAAAACAAATTTAACAAGGAAAATAACTTGTTTGGTGCCTGAAATAACCTTGAACCACCTAAATAGGACCACAAATGTAACGATCCGATCGCTCGTTTTGAGTATTATAGTTCCGTTTCCCCATTTACTGCTTATTTTATGTTCACTTATTGTTATGTAGCTAGCCCGAGCAGTTGGTTTGGTTCCTGAGATATTTCGGAATGAATTGGGACACATAGTCCCAAGGTTGGAAGCTTAAGTTGTAAGAGTTGACCGGATATCGACTTATATGTGAACGACCCCGGAATAGAGTTTTGATAATTTCAATAGCTCTGTATGTTAATGTTGAACTTAGGAGTGCGTCCGGATGTGATTCAGAGGCCCGTAGTTGAATCTGGCTTGAACGACGAAATCTGGAAATATAAAAGTTTTGGAAATTGAGAAGTTTCACGGAGGGTTGACTTTGTGGTTATCGGGATCGAATTTTGGTTCTGGAAATTTTAATAGGTCTGTGATGTCATTTAAGACTTGTGTGCAAAAATTGAGGTCAACCGGACTTGATTTGATAGGTTTCGGCATTGAATGTAAAAGTTGGAAATTCTTAGTTTTCATTAGGCTTGAATTGGGGTGCAATATGTAGTTTTAGCATTGCTTGATGTAATTTAAGGCCTCGACTAAGTTCTTATCGTGTTTTAGGACTTATTTGCATATTTAGTTGAGGTCCCGGGGGGCTTCGGGTGGATTCCAGATGGTTAACGGATCAAAAACTGGACTTAGGCAAATTGTGAAAATTTTCCTATTGGTGTGATAGCACATGCGAAGGTTTTGATCGCAGGTGAGAAGCAGCATGTGCGCAAAAATCATCGTAGAAGCGGCCAGGTGTGGAGCTGGCAGAGCTCGCTGGTGCGAAGATTTTGGCCGCACCTGTGAGGTTGCAAATACGGAGAAAAAGGTGTAGAAGCGAAGCTGGGTGAGAGGACTGGGGGCGCAGGTGCGAAAGAAGCTCCGTAGATGCGGACTCGCACCCGCGCGTTTGAGATCACAGATGCGGAGATTGGGTCGTGACAAGTTGGTATCAAAGCCTAGGTTACACACGTATCACGAGTCATGAGCATGTTTAATAGAGTCTTGCGAATCGGTACAGAGACGCCTGTACTTATCTTCAAGAGGTTGTCGAACCCTTAGGAAACATTTCACATTCTTGTATTCTTGTGGTGCGAATTTTTCATTCTTATATTCTTGTCGTGCGAATTTTTTTAATCCCGGAAATGAATTTTTTTTATTCTATTCTGCCACAGATGGAGAGGAGTTGTGCGGACAGATCGGACGATCGCCCATTAGTACTACTAGCTAGGGCTACGAGGGGTCGGGGCCATAGTAGAGGCCGAGGTGCAGCTCGTACAACAGCTAGAGCAGCACCTCTAGACCACCAGTTACTCCAACTGAGGTGCAAACTCCAGATATAGTTGAGCCAGTGGGACCATCTCGGGCATTAGTTGTGTCTATTGTGATTCCAGGCCTTCAGGAGACTTTGTCCCAGATATTGGCCGTTTGCACTAGCCTGGCTCAAGCAGTTTTAGCTCAGGCCACACCAGCCACTTTTTTGGCCGGGAGAGGTACTCATACTCTCGTTTCCCGTACTCTAGAGTAGGGGGTTCAGATACCGTACTACCAATCCAGTCGGTTGCAGTTGCTCAGGCCTAAGTGGGTCCCATTATGAGTTATGAGGAGCAGAAGAGGCTAGAGAGGTTTGGGAGACTCAGGCCTCCATCATTCAGTGGGGCTGAATTAGAGGATGCTTAGGATTTCTTGGATAAGCGCTGGCGGATTCTTCGTACAACCGGTATACTGGAGACTAGTGGGGTCTCATTTACTACTTGTTAGCTATTAGGGGTTGCCTTCATATGGTGGGAGACTTTTGAGAAGAGCAGACCAGTAGGTGCAACACCCCTTTCATGGCATGAGTTCTCCGTTCTCCTCTTGGAGAAGTTTGTGCCACAGACCCGTAAGGAGGTGATGTGCAGGCAGTTCGAGCAGCTACGTCAGGTAGGCATGTCTGTGACCTAGTATAAGATGAGGTTTTTCATAGTTGACTCATCACACAGATTGGTTGGTTCCCACAGAGTGGGATAGGATTAGAAGGTTCATCGATGGCCTCAACTATTTGTTGTGTTTTGTTATGACTTTGGAGAATGTAGCTGGTGCTAAGTTCGACGAGGTGGTTGATATTTCTCGGCGGCTAGAGTTTGTTCGTAGTTAGGAGCGTGAGGAGTGGAAGGCCAAGAGGTCCCTTGGTTCAGGTGGTTTTAGCGGAGTTCCTTCTAGGGGACAACCCTGCCACAACGGGGGTCGTCCTTATAGGCCTGCTTAAATGACTCGTCAGGGTCATCGTGGTGCATCAGCTAGCCATGGTTCCCACAATGCTCGTCCGGGTCAGTCATCTCTCAGTGCTCTCCTAGCTCAGAGTTCATCTCGTGCTTCATTAGTTCAGGGTTCATCTGTACCAGGTCATTCTAGTAGTTATTCTGATTCTTGGGGTCCGATTCAATACCCACCACCAGCAGGGAGTTGCTTCGTGTGCGGGGAGTTTGGGCATGTGTGGATATAGTGTCCCCGCCGATTCGGAGGTCCTGTTCAGCAAAGAGGTCAGGATATGAATTCCGCACCAGTTACTTCACCACCTGCTCAGCCAACCGGGGGTGGGGCTCAGGAGGCTAGAGGTCTCCCTAGAGAGGGGAGGCCGATCAGGTGGTGGTCAGGTTCGATTTTATGTTGTTCCTGCAAGGCCAGAGGCCGTTGCTTCAGATGCAATGATCACACGTATTGTTTCAGTGTGCCACATAGATGCTTCCACATTATTTGACCACGGTTATACTTATTCATATGCATTTTCCAATTTTGCTCGCTATCTGGATAAGCCCCGTGAGTCCTTAGTCTCACCTGTTCATGTATCTACGCCGGTGGGCAATATTATTATTGTGGACCTTGTGTATCAATCGTGTGTGGTGAATATTGGGGGATTGGAGACTAGAGTTGATCTCCTATTGCTTAATATGTTCGATTTCGACGTGATTTTGGGTATGATTGGTTGTATCTGTTTCATGCTATTTTGGATTGTCACGCTAGAGATGCCGGGGTTGCCTAGGATCAAGTGAGAGGTTTTCTATATTATGTTCCCAATAGAGTGATTTCATATTTGAAGGCCCGACGGATGGTTGGGAAGGGGTGTTTGTCATATTTGGCCTTTGTGAGGGATGTTGTTCCCGATACTCCTACTATTGATTCTATTTCGGTAGTGCAAGAACTTTCATGATGTGTTTCCTGCAAACTTTCCAGGCATGCCACCCGACATGTATATTGATTTCGGTATTGACTTGGTGTAGGGAACTCGGCCTATTTCTATTCCTCTGCACCATCGGAGTTTAAAGAATAAAAGAGCAACTTCAGGAACTTCTTGATAAGGGGTTTATTCAGCCTAGTGTTCCGCCTAGGGGTGAACCGATTCTATTTGTGAAGAAGAAGTATGGTACTATACAGATGTGCATCGACTATAGGCAGTTGAACAAGGTTAGAATCAAGAACTCTGTTGCCGCGTATTGATGTTTTTTTACTAGCTTCAGGGAGCGAGGGTATTCTCTAAGATTGATTTGAGGTCCGGGTATCACCAGTTGAAGATTCAGGATTTTAATATTCTAAAGACGGCATCAGGACCTGCTATGGTCACTATGAATTTCCCATGATGCCTTTTGGGCTGACAAACGCCCCAACATTATTTATGCATCTGATGAACATTGTATTTTAGCCATATCTTGACTCGTTTGTATTTATTGATGATATCCTAGTATACTCCAATATCCAGGAGGAGTATGCTCAGTATTTGAGGATTGTACTACAAAGGTTGATGGATGAGGTATGTCATTTTCTTAGGGCATGTGGTGTCCAGTGAGGTGATCGAGGTAGACCCAAGGAAAATAGAGGCAGTTCAGAGTTGACCCAGACCATCTTCAGCTACTGAGATTCAGAGTTTTCTCGGCTTGGCCGGTTATTATTGTCGCTTTGTGGAGGGTTTCTCGTCCATTGACGCGCCTTTCACCAGATTAACCCAAAAGGGTTCTCCATTCAGGTGGTCGAGTGAGTGTGAAGAGAGCTTTCAGAAGCTCAAGACTTCCTTGACCACAACTCCAGTTCTAGTTTTGCCTTGAATTCGGGTTCTTATACAGTGTATTATGATGCTTCTCGGATTGGTATTGGGTGTGTCTTGATGTTGGAAGGTAGAGTGATTGCTTATGCTTCGTGCCAATTGAAGCCCCATGAGAATAACTATCATGTTCATGATTTGGAATTGGCAGCCATCGTTCATGCATTGAAGATTTGGAGGCATTAGCTCTACAGTGTGTTTTATGAGGTATTTACGGATCATCGGGGTCTACAACACTTACTCAAACAGAAGGATTTAAATTTGAGGCAGCGACGATGGTTGGAGCTGCTAAAGGACTATGATATTACCATTTTGTATCATCCAAGGAAGACCAATATGGTGGTCGATGCCTTGAGTAGAAAGGCAGTGGGTATGGTTAGCCTTGCTTTTATTCCTCTTGGTGAGAGACCGCTTGCATCAGACGTTCAAGCCTTGGCAAATCAGTTCGTGAGGTTAGATGTTTCGCAGCCCAGTCTGGTTCTAGCTTGCGGATCGGTTGACCAAGTGCACGCATTTTATTCCAATTGGGACTACTTACTCTTTGGGGAAGTTGGTTGAGATTTATATCCGCAAGATTGTTCCCTTACACAGTGTGCCGGTGTCCATCATTTCAGATTAAGGCACGTAGTTTACATCGTAGTTTGGAGAGTAGTTCAGCGAGAGTTAGGCACACAGGTTCAGTTGAGTACAATATTTCACCCTCAGACAGACGGACAGTCCGTGCGCATGATTCAGATATTGGAGGATATGCTACGCGCTTGTGTCATAGATTTCGGGATTTCTTGGGATCAATTTCTACCGCTTATAGAGTGTTCCTACCACAACAACTACTAATCAAGCATTCCGATGGATCCGTATGAAACTTTGTATGGAAGATAGTGATTGTCACGCCCCGGCCTTGGGGAGCACGACCGACACTCAACCGAGATACCTCAACCGAGCAAGCTTGCTAGATACTTTCTACCCGACCTTGCACATGAATAAAGGTAAGATGTATTCCATTATTTAAACATTGAGAGGATTTCATAATAAACAACAATTCCATTACCATTAGTAGCTTCATTCATAATTCCCAAAATATATTACCCATTCATAGTTTGAAGTGTAACACGTGATACAATTACAACATTTCTAGTTTTGACTTTTTCCACCATCAATGTACAACACACACTATGTCTACAGAGCCTCTACTTGACAGGAGTGACATGATGGTGCCGGCGACAAGGAATTGGCTATACCTCAAAACGATATAAACATGAAGCCAAAAGACACAAGACCTTGATATGAAGTGGGGCTCACCAAGTCAGCTGAGAGGAGGATGTACTGCTATCACTGATTGATGTCGCCTACTATGAAACCACCTGCATCCTTAAAAGGTGCAGCGCCCCCGGCAAAAGGGGCGTGAGTACATGTGGAATAGTACTGTATGTAAGGCAGACAGAACAACATATGGGAATACTTTAACTCAAATAAGAGGCAAATAAAGTACATCAAGAAACTATGAACGACCCACAAAATCACATGTTAAGTCTTAGTATACTTACATTATTCTGAACTTCTTTTGGGATCAAATGTTCCATATGAACTATACGTGGAATGCAAACTATAATGTAAATGTAACAACATGTACAAACAAGGGAAATGGAAGTGGCACCTATTATTCGTGTTGCCTATGCGTCTCACCAGACCGTCCTAGGGTTCATTTATATTATACACCTATGCGTTTTGTAGACCGTCCACAAGGTTCATTTATATTATAAACCTTTGCGTTTCATAGACCGTTCATGAGGTTCATTCATATTATACACCTATGCATTTCATAGATTGTTCATAGGGTTCATTCATATTATACACATATGCATTTCACAGACCGTCCATATGGTTCATTCATATTAAACACCTATGTGTTTCATAGACCGTCCATAGGCATCACGTATTATACACCTATGTGTTTCATAGACCGTCCATAGGGTTCACATATTATACACGTATGCATTTCATAGACCATCCATAGGATTCACATATTATACACGTATGCATTTCATAGACCATCCATAGGATTCACATATTATACACCTATGCATTTCATAGACCGTCCATATGGTTCATTCATATTATACACCTATGAGTTTCATAGACCGTATAGGATTCACAAATTATACACCTATTTGGTTCATATACCCTCCATAGGATTCACATAATATACACATATGCATTTTATTGGCCGTCCATAGGGTTCACATATTATACACCTATGCGTTTATAGACCGTCTGTAGGATTCGCATATTATACACCTTTCTGTTTCATAGACCGTCCATAAGGTTCACATATTATACACCTATGTGTTTCATAGACCATCCATAGGATTCACATATTATACACATATGCGTCTCATAGACCATCCATAGGATTCACATATTATACACCTATTCGTTTCATAAACAGTCCATAGGATCACATATACAATACACCTATGTGTTTCATAGTTCATCCATAGGGTTCATAACATATCATTATGCACATGACCATATATAAACTCAAAGCGACATGACTAACATTACATTTAAGGCCGTAAGTTCCCGGATCAATGGAATACTTCATGTTCATGCTCATCATGGAGAAACACATCTCATTACACTAGCACATGCATGTGAATAAATAAGTCAATTTCAATGGCACATGGCCCAAATTCGTTTTCCATAAGATTCATCATCATTTAGCATATGGCATCTCCCTTTCATCTTGTTATTCGCTCGCTTGTCACCTTAAGGCCATTAGTTAAGTTCATGATTCCTGGGGATTAAACATCAAAGTCATTTGCATTTATTATTTTAGAAGTATACATACTATGATTGAAACCATTGGAATGTACAATGCCTCATAATTCTCATTTTGGAAATGCGGCCATATTTCATGTTCATACTATCACTTACTTGTACTTGCCATCAATGATCATAGTTCATTAATAACAGTTATCATATAAAGATCTCTCTCTCTCTCGGCGCACGTTAGGTGACTACTAACCTGCGCCTTCACCGAAAATGAGAGGAAGAGGATGGCCGAGGAAGATTGCTATCAAAACACCAGTACTAGACTAAAAGATTGTGATGAATTGAACGTGCGAACAAGGGAAAGGAAAGGCCAAAGCAAAGGATCTAACGCAGGAGGAGGACTCAGAGCATGAAAATGAAAATGAGGACAATTGGCCAGATCTGGTTAAGTATAGGCAGCATCCAATAACTCTAGTGAATTCGAATAGGAAATTGACTGTGGCGGAGAACACGAACAAAGGATCTAGTGAAATAAGGGTTGGAAGTTAAAAAACCAGCTTGGGTGAGGCACAAGTCAATGGAACAGTACATGCAAGCTCAAGCAAGGAATAGAGGGATGCTACTGTGGCTAATCAACTGGAAGCTCAAGTGAAGACAACAATTCCCATAGTCGATAAGGGTCGGTCATGGGCAGGATTGCTCAGGAGAACAAGCTGGATGCAAAAGGTATGAATCTCAACTATATCCCTCCGATAATGTTGGATGGTGAAGTTGTAGTACAACTGATGGAGGAAGATGTTACAGAGGAGAGTGAAAAATGGAGTAGAGCAGTGATTCTATTTGTGGTGGGAAATACACCTTCAATTGGTGCCATAGAAAGGTTTATTGCTAATCAATGGACAAATGTGCAGAAACCAAAGGTGCTATTTCATAATGGATAATTCATTGTGTTGTTAAGTACAAGTGAAGATAAGGAAAGGATACTGATGAATATGCCTTATACAATGAATAATAGACCAGACCAGTTATCATGAGAAAATGGTCGGAGAATTTTGATTTTAATGAAGAAGTCCTTAGAACTATACCACTATGGGTTAAACATCCTAATCTACCACTTAACCTTTGGAGTAATCAAGTGTTAAGTAAGATAGGAAGTGGACTAAGTAAACCAATATATGTTGATGCTTGTACAACGGTGGCTGAGAAAATTTCCTATGTTAGATTGCTAGTTGAGATGGATGTAACTAGACCATTGCCAGAAAAGATCAAGTTGAAGGATCCAAAAGGAAAAATAATTGAACAGCTAGTACACTATGACTGGAGACCTCTGTACTGCCAGAAATGCTGTCAACCTGTCCATACATGTAAAGAGCAAAGGAACGTGAGACAAGATGATATGAGGAAAAATGCAGAAGCAAGAATGGAGGAAAGTTAGAACACTGGATCCAAAGGTTGACAAAATTGGTGCACAAGGAAGATTCAATGAACAACTGGAGGAAGAAGAAATTGTACAGAATAATAACTTATAGGGTGAAGCACAATGAAAAATAGCTAGAGGAAGATCAGCAACAAAAAAGAACACAGAAGTAATAAGGGAGAAGGAAGTGTATATTGGCAATGCCTTTAAAGCCCTGGTTGATACTGCTCAAAAGATTGTTCAGTTGTTTGAAGTTCAAGGTGCAAAGGAGAAGCATGATAAGGAAGGTAGGGGTGGAACTCCAATACTATCAATTTTATCATGATGAACTTTATTGCATGGAATGTAAGGGGTTTGAATAAGGTGTATAAACAAAAAGAATTGAAAAGGTTTTGCAGAACTAATAATGTAGTTTTGATAGCCATAATTGAGCAGAGAGTGAAGGAAGGTAATGCGGAAGCTGTACTAAAGAAGACACTGAAAAACTGGAAATGGGTAGACAATTATGTTGAAGCTCCAGGTGGTAGAATATGGGTTGCTTGGGATCCTACACTGGTGGAATATGTATTGGACAGACAACATGAATAATTTATACTGGGGAAAGTTATATGTACTGTAGCAGAATGTTCAATTCCACCTTTGTACAATCTATGGTAAACATACAATCCAAGACAGGAAGAGTCTATGGGAAGAGATTTAGACTTCAGTGGGCAAGCTAAGGAACCCCTGCCTTACAATGGGGGACTTTAATACAATTATTACAAGTGAAGATATATACAATGGAAGCCCTGTAAGGAGGTGGAGACTAGAGACTTCAAACAATTTGTAATGGATACTAAAGTTGAAGAATTGAAGGCAGTGGGAAGGCAATACACATGGACTAATAACCATGTGCACAGTAGGTCTGACAGAATCTTATTAATGTTGAATGGATACAAAGGTGTCCTAATATGGAGGGAATGTCTATGAATCCTGGCTTCTCTGATCATTGCCCTCTAAGTGTGAAGTTTGATACTAGCAGACAAGTTGAAGGGAAACCTTTCAAGTTCTTAAACTGTTTGGCAAATTTGACATCTTTTGAAGACACAATGCAACTTGGATGGAACTCTGGGAATAATAGGAAATCAATGTTGACAGTGTGAAACAAACTAAAGAAGCTGAAAGTACTACTGAAGAAGATGAATAAAGAAGATTTCAATGGTATTGGAAGCAAGATACATGTGGCAAGAGACAAACTAGAAAACATCCAGAACACAATGAGGCATCCTAGCCAAGGTGAAATGCAGATTGCATTGGAAAGACTTACCAAACTGGAACTGGAGAAATGGCTCATGGTGGAGGAGAGCATAATGAAACAGAAGTCCAGAGTGCAGTGGCTTAACTTGGGAGACTCAAATACAACTTATTATCATGCATGTATGAAGCATAGACAGGCAAGGAATAATATTGGTAGGCTAATTTGGTAGTAAAGGAAGCATAGTACAGAATCTTGAAGATATGAAGGAAGAAATATTGCAGTTTTATAGGGGATTACTTGGTAGTTCAGCTACACAGCTACCAATGATCAACTATGAATAATGAAAAAAGGTAATGTACTGAAGAGAGGGCAACAATTACAATTAATTAGACTAGTCGACATGGAAGAAGTGAAGCAAGCACTATTAGGCATTGATGATAACAAGGCACCAGGTTGTGATGGGTACAACTCCTATTTCTTTAAAAACAAACATGGCATATTGTGGGAGAGGAGATAATTGCTACAGTTCAAGGGTTTTTTGAGAGTGTGGATATGTGCAAAGCCATTAATTGCACAACAATCACACTTATCCCAAAGATCCAGTGTCCAAATAGCATTAGAGACTATAGACCTATCTCCTGTTGTACAGTTTTATATAAGCTCATTTCCAAAGTAATTACTACAAGAATGCAAGAGGTGATGGACAGTTTGGTGGATAATTGCCAATCTGCCTTTTTGATGAGTCATGAGATAGTGAAAGGCTATGGTAGAAAGAGCATTTCCCCTAGATGTATGCTTACGATTGACATGCAGAAAGCATATGATTCTGTAGAGTGTCTATACATAGAACAAGTGTTGAGGGTACTGTATTTTCCTGAAATTTTTGTGAGGTGGATTATTGCTTGCATTAGTACAGTGACTTATTCAATTCTAATAAATGGTATATCAACAGATCCATTTGAGGCAAAAAAAGGGGCTTAGTCAGGGTGATCCTCTTTCACCTTTTCTATTTGTCTAGGCCATGGAATACCTTAGCAGGTCACTGAGGACTCTTAAGGAAGACAAGAGGTTTAAATTTCATCCCAGGTGTGCAAGGTTTAACTTGGTGAAACTGGGGGTTTCTGATGATCTTTTATTATTTTGTAGAGGTGATGTGCAGTCTGTGCAAATACTGCATCAACATTTTAACAGTTTTCTGCAGCATCGGGTTTGGTAGCCAATCCAAGCAAGAGTTGCATCCATTTTGGTGGGGTGAATCAGTTGACCCAGCAACAGCTTATGGAGGCTCTTGTCTTTAAAAAGGGAGAATTGCCTTCAGATATATTAGGGTTCCACTGAGTACTAAGAGACTCTTGTGCAGTGTGAACCATTAATTGAGAAAATGCTGAACAGAATCCAGAGTTGGACAACAAAGTACTTGTCTTATGTTGACAGAGCAGTCCTAGTCAAGAGTGTATTGTTTTCCATTCAAACATTCTGGGCACAGATCTTCATACTGCCTAAGAAAGTAATACAGTTCATAGAAACCATTTGTAGAAGGTTCCTGTGGACATGAGATGATGAACCTACCAAGAAAGCCTTGATAGCTTCGGAAAGACTGTGCTCACCTAAGGTTGCAGGGGGATTGACCTTTATAGATGTGGAATTATGGAATAAAGCAGCCATTTGTAAATTGCTATGGAATATATGCACTAGGAAGGAGAAGTTATGGGTACTTTGGGTGCACACTTACTATGTAAAAGGTCACGTAGTGTGGAGTGTAGATCCAAAGAATGAATCATGGGAAATTCAAAAGATATTTCAAGCCAAGGAGTATTTTATAAAGGCTGGAATGAGTGAAGATGATGTCCAACAAATGGAGAAATGCTCAATCAAGAGTCTATACAGATCATTACAAGATGTATTTCCAAAAGTAACATGGAGGAAGATAATATGCAATAATCAAGGTCAACCAAAGTGGATATTCATATTGTGGTTAATCATACAACAAAGGCTAGAAACCAAAGATAGATTGGCAAGATGGGTATTGACATAGAGAAAACATGCTCTTTGTGTAACGACGAGAATGAGACAATGAAACATCTTTTCTTCAAGTGTGAGCTTACATGGAAGATATGAAAGGGACTACTGGAATGACAAGGGATACAAAGAACAAACTATAGTTGGCAGGAAGATATTGCTTGGATGGAGAAGAAGGCTAAAGGCAAGAGTGCACGAGCTGCTATCTACAGAATGACACTTGCAACAACAGTATACTATTGTTGGCAAGAGAGAAACTATGTGATTTTTCAGGAAAAGAGAAGGAAATCCGCTTCTATAATTAAGCAGATCATTCAGGAAGTGCACATAAGGGCAACAAGGGTCCCTTATTTAGCTAAGGTGATGACTACTCTAGACTGGTATCCGGAATTAGTTAGACTAGAGCATAATTGTAGATGTTGATGAAGTACAGATGAAGTGAGAGCTAGATATCACCACACTGGGGCTTCATGTCCAGATGGGTGATGTGCTAGATAAATATTGTAATAGCTAGATGAGTTGTAAATATCGTTACTTGGTAATAAAATTCGTAATTACCAAAAAAAAAAAACAGTTATCATATAAAGGAGTCAAAACTCATTTCATAATCATCCACACATTCTTTCATTTCGTTGACACTGTTGACCACAAATGTAATTCTCATTCTTGGAACGATGGACACATTTATCATATCTCATACTGGCTTCTTTCACTTTCAAGCCTCATCATAAGTTATCAATACTATGAGCATTGAGTTTCCTTTCCAAAATTAAGCATAATAATAGTTAAAACATTTAGGAAACCACAACCTCTACTCATGAGAATGTGGGATCTTACAACACATTGGAAACAAAAGTACAAATACGTTCATCTCATAACCTTTCACACCATATATCACTTCTTTAGTACTTTCAACTACTTAAAACATCATTATTTCATTGGCTCACTTGGCCATACATATGATTCTTCTTTCATGACACAATGGCCGTATTTCATACTCCACACCTCATTTTCTTTACTTTCAAGGATCATCATCATAAATATCAACATACAGAATTTTTCGGAAATCACAACTTAAGTACCACATATGAACAATTAGGAGTCTTAACATATTGAGATTTCTTACACAATTTGGCATAATAGCTTTTATTTGAAACACGACTAAAAGTCGTAACATTTTAATAGGCAACACATACTTTGAACACATTCCCGAAGGATGACATAATGTGATAAGTGCATTCGAAATACCTATCAAATATATCTCTTTCGGCAAAAAGCTTATTCGGAATATTCAATTTATAATGAACAACTCGGGACTTACAAGAACATCATGGGATTCAATTCTACGAAAGAAGTTTAGCCAACATACCTTTCTTGAGCTTTCCTTACATTACTACAATGTTCCAGAAATCCTAGAAATCCTAATCTATTTTGAGACGTAACAGAATTGAACAAGAATTAGGAAGACATTCATGGTTTCAGCTTATTTGAGCATTTTATCAAACACTAGGTGTGCAAATTTGATTACAAGGTTCTTCTACAAGATCTTCTTCACTCCACAACCAATTCAATACCAAGAGTTACTCATATTAGCTCAATTACCTTCCACCCATCCTCATAGCTATATGCATGCATAAATAATAACTCTTATACCCAATAATCACACTCTCAATTACCCATCTTCTGTCCCAAACTTGAAATTGAAGAATAGGGTTAGAACCTTACCTCTTGGGTAAAGATCTTGTGAGATTTCCTTGTTCGATTTCAAAGCTTGGACAAGGATTGGCAACACACTTGGGTCCTCCCCTCTCTCTAGACTACTTCCCTTTTCTCTCTAGACCATTATATTTTTGTTCTAAAATGAGCCTCAAGGGATTTTAATCAAATTGGGATCGGGTTATCAAATCAGAAAATGGATCCTCCAAACAAAGCTCTACGGTCGCAGAGTGGACCGCTGAATGGATATGCGGTCCGCAAAATGGGCCGCAGAAGTGATGCTAAGAATTGGGCTGCTCGGGTCAGGTCTTCGGCAAGTCTGCGGTCGTATAATGCGCCGCAGAATTTCCCTCCAAACATTTTCATGCTGGATCTGCGATGGATTGTGCGGCCCGCAAAAACATTATGCGGTCGTATATTGGACCACAAATCGGCCTCCAAAATTTTCCATTTTTCTGTTACACTTTGCAGCCTATATGCGGCCCATAAAGTGATTCTGCGGCCATATAGTGGACCGAAGAAATGCCCTGCTCTACAAAAGTTTTCTTCAACTCCCAACACATTGTTCAACCCAAAAAGTAACAATTTCTACAATCATCAACACATAAGTCTAACTTGGCATCACGAAACCCCAGGTTCTAGGTGAAATTTTACGGGGTTGTACAATGTCAATCTCCGGTGGGTTGATTTGAGTTGGGTGAGGCTAGGCTCTTGGGTACTGACTTAGTTCAGGATGCTGTAAACAAGGTCAAGTTAATTCAGGATCGGCTTCGCACGACACAATCTAGACAGAAGATTTATGCCGATCGGAAGGTTCGTGATGTTGCTTACATGGTGGTGGAGAAGGTATTACTAAGAGGTTCGGCTATGAAGGGTGTTATGAGGTTTGGGAAGAAGGGAAAGTTGAGCCCTCGATATATTGGACCTTTTGAGGTGCTACAGAGGATTGGAGGGGTGGCTTACAAGCTTGCATTGCCTCCTAGTCTATCGAGTATCCATCCAGTGTTTCATGTTTCTATGCTCTAAAAGTATGTCGACGATCCATCTCATGTTTTGGATTTCAATACAATTCAACTAGATGGTGATTTGACTTATGATGTGGATCCAGTGGCCATTTTGGATCGCCAGGTTCAAAAGTTGATGATGTTTTAATTACAATACCACACAAGAGGGCGGGG
>ML290603.1:0-16976 GCA_005239495.1 Nicotiana undulata | reverse complement strand
TATATATATATATATATATATATATATATATATATATATATATCATGAATTTCATGTCAGTAGCCCACATAGGTACCTAGATGTTACATGTTGTATAATCGTTATCCCTGTTTACAGTACTGTTCTTACTTATGCTTTCCTACCTTACATACTCAGAACTTTATTCGTACTAACGTCCTTTTTAATTGTGGACGCTGCATGCCGTGCTACAGGTCCTGATAGATAGGTAGACGCAGCTCCCCCACCACAGTAGGCTGTCCAGTTCAGCGGTTAGTAACGAGATCGCTTCTCCGGACTTGCCGTGGTCTTGGTATGCATTTTTTTTATAGACATTATGGATATGTTGGGTCCCTGTTCGGCCAATGTTGCAGCACTTATGCTCCTTTATAGGCTCATAGACAAGTGTCTACTCATGTATAGTTTGGTATGCCTTGTCGGCTGATTTTGTTGTATAGTCTTTCATGACAGCGTGGTAGCTTGACCTTGTATGTAGTTTCTTGGAAGTCTTGTCATCCCATGTTATGTATGTTCATGCCATTATCTTTCATTTTCTGTTGTTCATGATCCATATCTACCATTTTTATTTATCTCATCAGCCCTTAAAGATAATAAGAAAGATTCGATAAAATGTATGTTGATGCTCTACAAGTATTGCCCGGGTGCTAGTCATGATCCTCCAGTTTGGGTCGTGATAGTAGGTCTACGATCGCTTCCTGCTCAGATGAAACAGGTTCATCTACATTTTCCCCAACTTGAACAAGCCCTTCAGCAGCTTAGCCAGACCCACTTCCCCCTATTAGCTTTACACTCTCCTCTACTCCAACATATTTTTCTCCCCAAACAACCATTGCACCTGTGTCTTTGGTAAAACTCACAGGAGTGGGTGAAGAATCAACCACTCTTTTACCCTTTCCCCTCACAACACTCCTAACACCCTTGCTCTCTTTTTCTTTTCCTTTTTCATTTATACCACCAACTCCTTCAGACTCTGTACTTTCAACACATGTTATAGACTCTACAAGTAAAAACCTATCTCCAAATTTGTAGCAACTTCAGAAATTGTCTCAGGAGTGACTTTAGGGCCAGAAGATACATGTTCACTTTCGGAAGAAACAGTTTCTCTCCCCTTAGTAGCAGATTTGGATGATTCATCAGATTTTTGAGGTTCTTCCTCCCTACTCGCTTTCAGTTGTTCATTAATTTTATGAATCTTCTCTCCACCAGCAACAACATTGCGAGCCATCATTTTTACTCTTTTCTTAGAAGTTGGGGTGTTGGAAGGAGTGAAAATGGGTGTGGAAGTGGTTTCTTGTGATGGTGATGAAGGGTTTTCAAGAGTGTTATCCATTTTTGTGCTTGGGTATGGAAGAGAAGAGAGTTGGATTGTGTTTGGAAGACGAAAGAAGATTGAGAGTATTTTGACGACTTGAGAGAGATGAAGTGAGGAATACACTAAAGCTGATCAATTTAACGAGGAGTAATTAATGTGGTAACGACAGCTTTTCAGACTTTTAGAAGTCTAATCAAACTGAATTTCAGTTTTGAAAAAACGTTGGAGTGTATCCCTAGAATCTACGTACTTCAATTCGGTTGGGACTTTTTTGAACGGAACTGGTTCACTTGTAATGGATAAGTCCGAAAGGAGTTTGTAATTAGGTAGGAATATGCTCATGATCCAAATATTATTATTTCAAATTATGCAGAGTGTAGAAAACATGCCTAGTAATCTTGATGAAGTAGGCTCTTCACTGAGAATTCTCTTGTGTAAGTCTAAATTTGCCAAAATAGAGAAAATATCATTAGAGATTAATGAGTCATTTTAGAACATGGAACAAGAGTATACTATTTAAAGTATGATACTGGGCAAAATTTAATCTAATTATATACACAATTTACAGATTTCCTAACCAATCAAAAAATTCATTTTTTTTTCATTGTGAATTTTGCACTGGTCCTTTTAGGTGATCTTAATCATTCCTAATTCTAACATGTTCCTTTCAAAGTGATATCTACTTAGGGCTTTTGTGAATATGTCATCTCTTTGATTGTTAGTAGCACAAAATTCCACAATTATCAAACTATTTTCATACTTATCCCTCAAAAAGTGATGTCTAGCATTTATGTTCTTAGTTCTCTTATGATGAACCAGGTTCCTGGTCATACTTATTGCACTAGTGCTATCACAAAAAATGGGATACAACCAACATCAATTCCACAGTCCCTTAATTGTTGTTTGATCCACAACAATTGAGCACAACATGAAGCAACAACAACATACTCAGCTTCAGCAGTAGATAATGCCACTGAATTTTGCTTTTTGGTGGCCCAAGACACAAGACATGAGACAACAAAGTGTTTCATACCTGAGGTGATCTTTTTATCCACAAGAAAACCTGCATAATCAGTATATCCCACTAGATTGAAATTACTACCTTTTGAATACCATAGACAAAGATCAGTGGCACCTTTTAGATATCTCAAAATTCTCTTGATAGCAGTCAGGTGAGACTCCTTTGGATTTGTCTGAAATCTTGCACAAAGGCCTACACTAAAAATAATGGTAGGTCTACTAGCAGTGAGATAGAACAACGAGTCAATCATTCCCCTCTACAACTTCTGATCAACAGATAAACCAGGTTCATCTATATCCAACTTAGTAGTTGTTGCAATAGGAGTATCAATTTCTTTGGAATTTTCCATTTTAAATCTTTTAGGCAACTTTTTTACATACTTCTGCTGATGGATCATATTTCCATTTGAATTTTGTTTAATTTGTAAGCCTAAAAAGAAATTAAGCTCACCCATCATGCTCATTTCAATTTCGCTTCCTATTTGCTTAGCAAATTCTTTACTTAACTTATCAGTAGTTACTCCAAAGATTATATCATCAACATATATCTGAACTACTAAGAGATCTTTACCTTTTTCTTTTAAGAACAAAGTATTGTCAATTTTACCTCTCTTGTAGTCATGCTCAAGCAAAAACTTTGATAGTCTTTCATACCATGTTCTTGGAGCCTGCTTGAGCCCATAAAGTGCCTTGTCAAGCTTGTACACATGATTAGGACACTCCTAGCTTTCAAACCCTGGAGGTTGCTTGAAAAACACTTGTTCCTTTAGATAGCCATTGAGGAAGGCACTCTTGACATCCATACAGTGAATGGTGAATTCCCTGTAAGCAGCAAAGGCTGTGAGGAGTCTTATTGCTTCCAACCTTGCAACTGGGGCAAATGTTTCATCATAGTCTATGCCCTCCTCTTGACTATATCCTTGAACCACCAATGTTGCCTTGTTCTTTATAACTATTCCATTTTTATCAAATGTGTTTCTAAAGACCCATTTGTGTCAATTACTGATTTGTCCATGGGTCTTGGTACCAGATACCAAACTTGACTGCTTTCAAATTGGTTGAGTTCATCTTGCATTGTATTTACATAGTTTTCATCCTGTAAAGCCTCAATAACATTTTTAGGTTCAATAAGAGATAAGAAAGCATCAAACGCACAAAGATTCTTTAATGAAGATCTGGTTTTGATTCCAGAGGTTGGATCAATAATTATGTTCTCAATGGGATGAGAACTTTGATACTTGTAAGATTTTACAACCAACTGGTTTCCCTTGATATTCCTTTAATGCTTTGTTTCTATGGAACAGGTTCATGGATAGGTTCCATTGAGATTTGAGGATCACTTCCTCTTTTTTCTATTCCCCCTGTCATGTTGCTCTAGGTGGAAGAACTTGTTCTATCACCTGTTCCTTCCTCCAGTGCAACTTCAGTGTGGGTTGTGGTTTCATTTGAGTTTCTTACCAGCCCAATTGCTTTATCATCATGTTCCTGCCTCTCAAAAGAATGTTAGTTTCATCAAAAACCACATGAACACTTTCTTCTACACACATAGTTCTTTTGTTATAGACCTTATAAGATTTGCTATGTGAAGAATACTCCTTCATCACTTCTGGGATCAAACTTACCTAACCTAGGGAGTCTTTACCATTATTGTGCACAAAGCACTTGCATCCAAATGCCCTAAGATGGGATATGTTTGGTTTTCTCCCTTTAAGTAACTCATAGAGAGTCTACTCTACAAGAGGTCTAGTCATGCACCTATTTATGATGTAGCATGCAGTATCTACAGCTTATGCCCAGAAGCTATGGGGAAGTTTACTAGAAAGAAGCATAGTCCTAGCCATATCTTCAAGTTTCCTATTCTTTCTTTCAACTGCTCCATTTTGTTGTGGAGTCCTAGGAGCAGAAAAATTATAATCTATGCCATGCTCATCACAAAAATCAACAAATTTAGCATTTTCAAATTCAGTGCCATGATCAGACATAATTGATGCAAGTTGATTACCTAGTTGCTTCTGAGTTTTTCCAAAAAAAGAAGCGAACATGTTAAATGCTTCATATTTAGATATTAAAATAATGTCTAAGTAAATCTAGAGTAATCATCAACAATCCCCATCACATATCTTTTACCACCTCTATTTAGTGTTCTCACTGGACTATAGAGTTCCATATGGACCAGTTCCATCGTCCTGGTGGTGCTTACTTGCTTCCCCTTTGCACAAGCCTCACAAGCTTTGTCTTCTTTAAACTTGAAGTTAGGCAACCCTATCACCAGGTCCTTGGAGATTAATTTGTTTAGGTGACTCATACTTGCATGTCAAAGTCCCTTTTGCCAAAGGAGACGATCATTGTCCAACACACTTAAGCAAGTGAGTTCATTTTCTGAAAGTGTGGACAGATCTACAATATATATATATATATATATATATATATATATATATATATATATATATATATATTGCTCGCTTTTTTCCTTGCAAAACAATCTTGTTAGTGGTAAGATTTTGTTACACCCCATGTTTTCGTACGTAAAAGTACGCCATAAGTAAATTGATGGAAACTCGGTAAATGAGATGTTACATCCCACATTTTCGTATGTTAAAGTTTTGTCGTAAGTTAATCAACTTAAGTTTGGGAATGAGATTATTTTGAGGTTATAAGCATTATGCTATTTCAAACAAGTGATGAGTAAATTCGTGAAGGTGAGAGGGTAAGAAAATTGAAGAAAATGAATTTCGTTGAATTTTGTCATTTGGGGATAAATTACGAGTCAAGCGATAATACCCGATAATTATGAACTAATACCATGCAAGGTACCAAATGACCACAGTAGTATAATGTATAAAATATATTAAAATAAGTAAAATTTTATGTAATTTGAGACAATTTTTAAAAATACGGGTAATTGATTAATTACCGAGTAACAGGACATTACCTAATAACTATTAAGTGGATAAAATTTTATAATGTACACTCTCCAAAAAAGTGACAGTAGGGGAGCTAACAAAACCAATGACTAAGTGTCATATTGGCTTATGTGGCTATGTAGGATAACAAACCTAATATTTTCACTTTCCAACAATACTTTAATTCTAAGACCTTTAACAAAAGAAAAACTTTCCGCAACTTTTAACAAATTAAGAGACTTATATCTACAAGGAATAGAGAGGGCTCTTGATAAAACCATCTATAGCCTCTAAAATGATTTCCAGTACGATGAGAAGGAAGATCTTGTCAAGCTATCAAGTAAGTCCATTTTGACGTTGGATGCAATTGAAGTTTCTGAAATTTATAAGCCAAGCTTTCAGCAAACGTCTTTCAACCGAGAATTATTAAGAAGCTTAACAACGTAAAAATTATGTGGTTCTAAAGGAGTACAGTGCAATATTTTCCAAGAACATCATATAGATTTTTCCCTACTCCAGGTATGTTAAGACTATCCCTTTTTCTTTGGCATGATCCATGCGATACGAACGAAACTTGCAAATGCACAAATTCCATAAATGAGTCTATTCATAGAAGTATTAGAGATATCTATGTTCTTGAATTTTCATGTGTCATAATATTTTATCATTTGTTCATGGGTCTCAGAAAAAATATGAAAGTTGAAAAGAGTTTACTTTATGATGTTACTCAAGGAAAAATGGTCTTAAGAAGTTCCGAAAGATTTTATTAACGTACTTTTCATGCATTGCATTCATGTGCATTGACCCATGACCAGATGGCGTTATATACGCGTATCTATGTAAATATATGTATATGGGATATGAGAAAGGTTATGGCGTTATATAGGCACCACCACCTGATCAGCTGGTATACGTTGATGATTTTGGCCATAGTGGCCAAGATGATATGATGGGATGCCCTCAGAGGCTGATGATGTTATGAGACATGTACCTATGCACGACATGACATTCATACGTATATGCATGATACTATAATTATTTCATGATTTATAAAGTTATTTAGACTTACAGGTGGAGTCATTTACTCTATATTTCCTCCAGGTCTGTTATGCACTTATTTATGTGCCTTACATACTCAGTACATTATTCGTACTGACGTCCCTTTTGCCTGGGGACACTGCGTTTCATGCCCGGAAGTCCCGATAGATAGGTCGAGAGCCCTCAAAGTAGGTTATCAGCTCAGCGTAAGATACTGGTGCGCTCCATTTGCTTCGGAGTTGCTTGTTTGGTTAGTATGAGTTAGACGTGTAATGTTTGGTATGGCGGGACTCTGTCCCGGCCTTTATGACATTTATGTACTTTTAGAGGCTTGTATGCATATATCGTGTCTGTGAAAGATTGTACGGCCTTGTCGGCCTATGTTTTGAGTTTATAAATGATCATGTTGGCATATTTGGTCGTATGTCACGTGTATATGATAATGTAATAAGAAAGATACGTTACGTTGGTACTCAGTTGTGTAAGGTACCGGGTGCCCGTCGCGGCCCATCAGTTTGGGGTCGTGACAGATTTATCACAAAGCATTTGGTAGAGGTGAATGCTACCAAGTTACCTATATCACACAGTTGTGATACAATGATTGGACTGTATTTTAGACCATCTATCAAGTAGGCATTCTCAATAGAGTGAGAATCGGTCTTACCTAACTTTCCAACCCTAATAATCTCACATTTCTTCCCATTTCCAAAGGAGACATTACCTCCTTTGAGGTCCTCAAGTGAAACGAATTGGTTCTTGCCTCCTGTTACATGCTTTGAGCAACCACTATCCATGTACCATATTTGGCTACTCTCCTTCACTTGGATATCAGATTCCTCATCAGATCTCCAATGGCTATAAGTGCTTATTCATCTCCATCTTCATCATCTGAGCTTTCAACCGAGCTTTCTCCCCAAGAAGCAACCATAGACTTTGTTGATCCATTGTTCTTTTTGGGTTGAACCTATTCCTTCTTCCTGTTTTTTTGTTCAACTCTTTCCTTCTTCCATTTAATTTCCCATTGAGGGCAGTTCTTGATGTAGTGATCAGTCTTACCACACTTGTAGCATCCCTTGTTGGTTTGCTTTTCAGGGACCTTTGTTTTGCTGTAGTTTCCACTTCTTGAAGGACCCTTTCCTATCCTTAGGTACTTCTTGAAGTCCTTTGTGATCATAGCCATTTCACATCTTCTAGATATGAACCTTCAGTCATTCTAAGTGCCAGGCTCCTTTCCTTCTTGAGTACATCCATTTTCATGGTCTGCCTTCTAAGTTCATAGGCGGTGAGATTTCCAATTAGCTCATCCAACTTAAGAGTGGCAATGTTCTTTGATTCCTGAATGGCAGTGATTTTTCTCTCCCAAGTAACTAGCAGAACCCTTGTCAAAATCTTCTTAACTCTATATTCTTCAGGAATAGTCCTTTCAAGAGACTAAAGTTCACTTGTCAGTGTGGTGAACCTTGTATGCATCTCTTGGATGGTTTTGCCTTTACTTCATGGTGAAATTCTCATATTGAGAATATAGTAGAGTTCCTATGGACCTCTTCACTTGAGGTGTTCCTTCATGGGCCACTTGCAAAGTGTCCTAAATTTCTTTAGTAGTGGTACAACTTTGAATACTCGTTTGGACCAAGTCCACACACAAGCCATTTCTTGGCTTTAGAATTCTTCTCCCATTTCCTCAAGTCCTCAGCAGTGCAGTCAGCTCTTGGCTTGGGCACATCTACTCCTTCAATATTTTTCTTCATGGTAGCCAGAGAACCATAAGTGACAATGTCCCATAGCTCATAGTCCTCTCCTATTATGTGGTCTCTCATTATGTTTTTCCACCAGGAGTAGTACTGGTCTTTGAAGAGTGGTGGCCTAGCAGTTGATTGTCCTTTCCAGTTTCCAGGTGGTGCAGTCATCTTGATCTTCTCTTAAGGTGTTAGACTCTTCAAGGATAACCAGCTCTGATACCAATTGATGTTTTAACTACGATACCACACAAGAGGCGGGGNNGGGGTGGTGGGGGAGTGATTTGTGTGGTGTCCAATTTTTTGCTTAAACTAATTATGGAAGGACCTGGTTCTTCTAAGGCCTCACTTGTTTTTTTAAAGATGTTGCTCCAAACGCACACGCAAGTATACGTGGTCGTACAAGTAATATAATGATAAGTTTGGTGTCGAACCCACAGAGACTTGTATAAACTACTCACTAAATCACTAAAATTGTTATTCAATCCAGCTAAAATCAAAATCCAATAATGTGATTATACTATACTACGATTCTAAGTAATACTAAATTATCAAGTAACGAGTTGATTGTTGTGTATTCAATAGAGACAAGTATTCCAGGGTTGTGATCGATTCACCATTAGTATTGTGTTCTAATTAACTCTCCCTTTCATTTAACTCATGGTTGATAATTAATCGATAATTGCTCTCATAGCCTTCTCCCGAAGTACTACTCGCATATTCTCAAGAGATTAACGCCTATATACCTATGAAATTAATCTATTAGAATGCATTAAGATTACGATATTTAATTAAGCACGGTGACTAGGTATATTCCTATCCTAACCACAAATCTGCTCCCCTGAAGGGTTAAGATCGCGCTCTCTTCAATTCTTCTCTAATCTATACACGGCTTTCCCAAGCATAACATAGATAATATATAGAACCTAACTGCTGGCCAGACAATTAAGCAATTAAATACAGAATTTAAGAAACAACCATATATTGGTGAATTATAATCAAGGTCAAGCTAATGTCAAACAACAATATTCATGGTTAAATCACAACCCCAGAAAAATGGGTGTTTAGCCACTCATGATGTAATCAAAACAATTGCATGAGTGTCGAACCAATTGTAAACTAGAAAAAGATGAAGAAGACTGAGAATCCTCCGTTTCCTAACGATCCCGTGTGTGTTTTTCCTCCAATGTGGCGTCAACCCCCTCCAAATAGTGTTTAGTCTTGCTTTTATACGTGTTGGGTAGGTCTAGGGCCGAATAAACCGTGCCCCGGGCAAAATAGGCCAATTTCCTGCCACCGGCACCCTGGACAGTGCTAGGCGCCCACCAGGGCGCTGCTCCTATTTTAGCTACTGCCCATAGCGCCACAGGTGGCGCTAGGCGCTGCCTGTGGCGCCAAAATTCGCAATTTTCACGGTTTCATCCGTTTTGGTTCTAATTTCGCGCATTTCGTTCCCGATTGCTCCCGGATCATTCCTATACATAAAAACACTTAAAATTAATATAAATAATCATGTTTAACATCCCAAATTCACGAAATAAAAGTAAAATATGAGGCGATATACATAAAAATATTTATACTTTAAGCTAAACATCATAAGATTAAGACGTTTGAATCTGAATACACATCTGAATATCAAGATGTGTATTAAGATTAAGACACCTGAATCTAAATACACATCTGAATATATTAAGATATGTATTAAGATCTGAATAGAGATACTTAAGACTATTTGATTTTTAACATGTGAATGTATAAAATTTATTTTTATTTGAAAATTAATAAGCATAAATTCAAATGAAATACTAACTAATCTAATGTTCTATCTATAAAATATATATTTTTTTTATAATTTGATAGTTGTCGGTGGTGATGGCTAACTGGTGAATGCCGACTAGAGGCAGTGGTCGATGATACTTTTGGTTGATGATGGTGGTTCATGCTAGTAGCTAGTAGTGATTGGTAGCGGTGGAGATTATGATTGAGGATGATGGTGGTGGGTGGTGATAGTTAATAATGGCAGGTGGTGGTAGTAGTTGTGACTAAGAAATGTGGTGGGTGGGTGGTGGTAGGTTATAATAATGGGCAGTGCCGGCTGTGGTTGTTGATGGTGATGGAGTGGTCAATTGTGGTAGTTGAGGTGTATGAGTGTTGATTGTGGTGAGAATAATATATGGTGGTCGTAGTGGTGGGGATAGTGGGTGGTGATGGTCGATAATGGTAGCGACAGTTAATAATGAATATGTGATAGCATTTTAACGAAATTAAGTCTCTGTTATAGATCTTAATCATACAGACCTATTCAGGATCATGAAGTTGTTGTGAAGCAAAAACAAAACATGCACTTAATGATTAAGATCTGAATAATTAAGATTCAGACTTTAAAAACAAACACACTTAATGTCTGAGATCTGAATGATTAAGATTCAGACCTCCATTAAGTGCAAACAAATGATGCCTAAGTGTTCCTTAACCTACTATTGCTGAAATAGTAAATGTGGAAAGTAAATAACACAAGTATTTTACGTGAAAAATACATGGCTCAAAAAGTGAAAAAAACCACGACCTACTTCTCAGTAGGATTTTCCCAAACACTCCACAAATCACTGAGCCAAAAACTTTATTTACAAAATACTTTTGTAAACCTGGGATTAACTCTAATCCCGTTGTGGCAAACAACCTCTAAATATTACAACAACTTCAAGTTAACTCTAACTTGAATACTCTGAGTACCTATTACAATTGCCTCTAGATAATGCTGAAAGGTACAATATGAAAATACCTACTACAATTGAACTAGAATAAAAGACAAACACTTAGAACTGGTTGTTCTATCTGGTTCATGTAGCTTCAGGTTCGCACACTTGAATCTCATTAGAATTGCTTGCAAAATGCCTTGCTATTTTACACTCAACTCACGTATAACTTCTGCTTTTGTGCGTGCCTGTAAAATGAGCTCATCATGAAATATATAGAGTTAGTAGATGACGAAATAACTAGATCTCTAATGCTACTCTTCCTTGGTGGAAGAGTTCTAGTTTATCTCAACTTTTATATCCTCCCTTATCTTGGATGGTGTTCTCTTTGATTAAGGAGAATTTCTCCTTATCAATTATGCAACCTTTTCGATTAGGAGATATCAATTATACCAAGTTAAGCTTATCTCCTTCACGTGCATCCCACATGCTCGATTCTGCCCGTGTCTACGCATATAAGGGATGGACCTGGTTAATGCCTAAGCTTCCTTATAAATCCTCAAAACAAACCTTCACTTGAGCCAACAGTTGAGGTCAAAGAACATAACTTCAGTGAAAGTGCAGTAAGCGGTCAGCCAGTCGGGGAGGCTACCTAGGAGACCAAGCGGGATATGAGTAGCGGATATTCACACGTATTTGAGACTCCATGTATGATTATGAACCTGTTAGAGGACGAATGTTTGTTTAAGAGGGGGAGAATAATGACCCGTCCATTCGTTTTGAGTATTATAGACACATCCCCTATTTACTGCTCATTTTATGTTCGACCATTATTATGTTACTTGCCGGCGTAGTTGGTTTGGTTCCCGGGATATTTAGGAATGAATTGAGACACTTAGTCCCAAGGTTGGAGGCTTAAGTTGTAAGAGTTGATCGGATGTCGGCTTATGTGTAAACGACCCCAGAATAGAGTTTTGATGAATCCAATATCTTCATATGGTGATTCTGGACTTAAGAGTGTGTCCGAATAGTGATCCAAAGGTCCGTAGTTGAATTTGGCTTGAAACGACGAAAGTTGGAAAATTAGAAGTTTTGAAAATTGAGAAGTTTGACCGAGAGTTAACTTTGTGGTTATCATGCTCGGATTTTGGTTTTGGAAATTTTAATAGTTATGTTATATCATTTATGACTTGTGCAAACTTTGAGGTTAATCAGACTTGATTTTATAGGTTTCGGCATCAAATGTAGAAGTTGGAAATTCTTAGTTTTCATTAGGATTGAATTGGGGCGTGATTCGTGGTTTTAGCGTTGTTTGATGTGATTTGAGGCATCGACTAAGTTTGTATCGTACTTTAGGACTTGATGGTGTATTTGGTTAAGGTCTCGGGGTCCTCGGGTGGATTGCGGATGGTCAACGGATCAAAAGTTGGACTTAGGCAAATTCTGAAATTTTAGCTACTGGTGTGATCGCACCTGCGAAGGTTGTGATCACAGGTGCGAAGCCGCATGTGCGCAAGAATCATCGCAGAAGCTTCTAGGTGTGGATTTGGGAAGAGCTCGCAGGTGCGAAGCTTTTGCTCGCACCTGCGAGGTCGCAAATGATGAGAAATGGGCGCAAAAGCGAAGCTGGATGAGAGGACTAGGGGCGCAAGTGCGAAAGAAGCTCCGTAGATGCGGACTCGCACCCCCGCGTTTGTGATCGTAGCTTCGGAGATTGGATTGAAGTTGTAGCTCGCATAAGTGACTAAATTTTCCGCAAAAGCGGGACCGCATGTGCGGTCAATTGTAGCGTAGGTGCGAAAGCACTGGGCAGAATACAAAACGGAGGGGTTCCGACATTTTTGTAATTTTTGAGACTTTGGGAGTTCGGATTGAGGCAGGTCTTGGAGGAATTTTGAAGAAATTTTTTGGGATAAGTGATTCTAACTCGTAATTGATTAATATACATTAATATATCATTGTTTTCGACATTTTATTAGCGTTTGGGTTGGAGATTGTAGAAAATTTCATAAACTTCAATTCAAGGATGGAGGGCCGAGTTGTGGTCGGAATTCAGTAATTTTGGAATGGTTGGACTCATGTTTGAATGGGTGTTCGTATTTTATAGTTTTTGTCGGGTTCTGAGACGTGGTCCCCACTGTTGACTTTAGAATTGACTTTTCGGATTTTAATTTGGAACTTAGAATTTTTCGTATGGAATTGATTCCTATAATTTGTGTTGAGTATATTGAATTGTTTGTAACTAGATTCGAGGCGTTCGGAGACCGAATTGCGAGAAAAATACTTATTAGAATAAAGAAGTTGCAAGGCTTGAGGTAAGTAACATTTCGAAACTTGATTCCGATGGTATGAAATCCCCGAATTACGTGTTATGTGATTGGTGTGGAGGTGAAACACATGCTAGATGCCAGGCATGTGAGCGTCCAACGTAGAAGTTGTGACTCATGTTAGAAATCATGCTTAGTCTATTTGTTGATAATGTTGGGACCCACAGAGGTCGTGTTGTTGTTGAATTACTTACTTAATTTACCGTTAAGTACTCAGAGTCATATCTGGCATTTGAATATCATATCTTAGTCTATGTTGTTATTTATTGATACATCATATTATCATTTTGTGCTGCTTTTACATGACATTGTGAGCCCCAGAGACTAGAGATATTGATGACTGAGTGAAGCCGATGGCCTGATTGTGAGGATGTTTATGGGATGGGCTGCACGCCGCAACATGCTTTATTGATTCAAGCCATGATTGGCTTATTATTATAGCGCTTAGTCAGGATCCGCCCCGTCGGAGTCTGACTCACCAGCAGTGAGCGCAAGTACCTACTGAACGCGAGTGCCGAGTGATTTGGAAGGATTGAGTGACTTTGAGTCATGAGTGACTGTGAGGACCGAGTGATTGTGAGGGTTGAGTGAATGTGAGGAGTGAATGAATTGAACCTGAGAGAGTATGCATATGATTTTATCACTACATTGCATTACAGTTGACATGCATAATTGATATGCAGATATAAAGATGTATCATTCCTGATCCCAGTTATACTTGACATATTTTACCTGTTTTGAGCTTAAACTATTTTACTCGAAAGTATGTCTATATTCCTGCTCTGTTATATTCATATTTGGGTTATGACTATTGAGCTCGTCATTACTTTCAGCTCAAGGTTAAAAACAGGACGGTAGAACAAGGAAGTTTGTTCTACCAAAGTCCAAGCATGTTATACACTTAAATCTTAATAACGAAGAATGCATACAGTTTATAATTAGGATACATAATAATAATTCTCCATTAGTTTCCTAGGAGAAATTAGAGCTGCAAAGCACACGAAAAGAATATAGCCTGAAGCTCGTACCTCTTCTATATGAGAAATGATGGTCGCAACATTAACTGCATAGATTCGCCACCCATCAATAATTAAAGGTGTACTCCTCAGAGAGAATATATTCATATTGACATGAGAAAAATGCCAATTGATATTACTTCCTCAAACTTATGAATGTACAGCAGTGAAGACATGTTTTATTGCTTCGTTTACTTTTTCAGATTGCAACAGTACATTTTTGAGCAACCAAACCATAGAGTGCGAAACTTCTTTCACTAAAATTACAAGAATTCAGTATTGCACAACCAATTAGTTTTCGTAATAATTTTCTACTCCTATCTATTTTTCTGGTGTCAGAAGTTAGTTTGGGCCTATTGGCCAAGGATGGAGCCTATCATTTTACAGATAATCCATTTAATACAACGACGAAGAATCATAATTCTAATGGATTCTAGACCCATTAAAGCAAAAGAGCAGTCACTAACAAGTGACCAGACAATTTTAACAAAAGATTAGATTTATAAATGGAAAAATTTAACACCCCATCGTTGACTTAGAATCTCTTTCAGTTTCAGGGAGCACATAAACTGGATCACCCTGCCGAAAACAGTACAACAACAACATACCCAATTTTATCCCATGCCGCGGGGTCTGACACGTAGATTTTTCTATCTATTTGATATTTTTTTTAAAATAAAATATATTTTACCTTTTTAAGTAACTTTTTTAAATATTTTTTTCCGAATACAATTTAAAATAAAATTTGGATAGAACTACATTATTTAGGTTAAAATTTTTTATTTGGCTAAAAATAATAAAATTTTAGTTATTCTTTTTCTGAATTTGACCTGAAAATAAAAATTTATACAATTGAAAAAAATAGTCAAGGCATCTAAAATGTTATAACAATTACATGGTTAGAAGTTAACTATTTTGGCTATAATTTTTTATATAGCTCTAAATTATGGTGCTCTGATTTTTTTTTAAAACAGATTTTACCTGAAAAAGTAAAAATGCACAGATAAAATAAATAGTCATTGCATCAAAAGAAGAAATAAAGAGAGTGCACAATTGCAAGTTCATTATTTTGGCTATACTATTTTAATTTGGTAAAAAATGATGGAGCTATGACCAATTTATTTATTGGTTTGACTCGAAAATAAAAATAGGACAACTAAAATAAGTAGACATTATATAAAGAAAAAAGCAGGAAATATACACAACTGGTACTCCATTATTTTTGCTAAAAAAAATTATTTGGCTAAAATGATGGAGTTCCTGCCAAACGTTTTACAAATTCGGCCAAAAAAAAAAAGAAATATACAGTTGGAAGAAATAGACATTATATATTAGATGAAATTAAAAATAATAAAAGTTAGAGTAAACTCCACATTATATGTTAAGATGAAGCAAGAAGAAATACATAGGTGTAACCAATAAATCAGTATGTGACTATATGACAATTAAAAGTTAAAAAATAATCTATTTGGAACCTGAGCGTCCAGGGGGGTAATGGCTCTCAAAAGGCCAAGTTAAGGGGGTAAATTAAGACCATGAATAGTTTAGGGCTGTAACTAATAATCTGTGTCAAGTTTAGGGTTTTTTAGGTATTATGCGATGAAAATATAGACAAGAATGGACAGTACCAAAAAGTCATATAAAAGTAGAATACAAACAACAAGATATTAAGGTAATCAACAATGAAAAAAAATAACGGTTAGTCATAAAAACTTACTGTCCACAGAAAGCGAGATTGCGTGCCAATACTACTGTTATGAACACTCTAGACTACCTACTCTACTACCCAATCATCGACCTACATACCTTCCTATCAAGGGTCATGTCCTCGGTCAGTTGAAGCTGTGCCATGTCTTTCCTAATCACCTCTACCCTCTCTTCTTTGGCCTACCTCTACCTCTCCGTAGGCCCTCCAATGTTAACCTCTCACACCTCCTCACCGGAGCGTCTATGTTCCTCCTCCTCACATGACCAAACCACCTAAGCCGCAATTCCCACATATTCTCCTCAATAAGGGCCACATCCACCTTGTCGTGAATAACCTCATTTCTGATCCTATCTAACCTGGTGTGCCCGCACATCCATCTCAACATCCTCATGTATACTACCTTCATCTTCCGGACATGAGCGATCTTGACTGGCCAACACTCATCCCATACAACGAGTCTCTTTTAATATGGAATATCACTACTAAAAATCCGGAAAAAAGCGACCACCAAAAGCGACCAAAGTTGGTCGCTAAACAGTGAAAAAGTGACCAAAAAACGTCCAAACTGGCTTGGTCGCTATTTTGTTGGTCCCTTTACCTTAGAGACCAAAGTTGGTCGCTAATTAGCGACCAACTTTGGTCTCTAAGGTAAAAGGAAAATATTCCGGGTATCAAATATAAAGATCAACTTTGGTCGCTTTAATATTTTAATTAGGGCTGCTTATCGGACGGATTTAGCGGTTATTTACTCTTAACGGTTTGGCTTATCGGTTATCGAATTTTAAATGTACTAATCCGCTAGGCACCTGATAAGATATCAGGCAGATTGGTATCGGTTTAGCTCTTATCGGGCGGTTTATCGGCCTAATTCAATCTATATTGTGTGCAATATTGTTTGCTGACCGTTGTGACTCAAAATAAAATTCCTATGCTCGGCAAACTACATTCCAGTCTATAGAATACAATAAATGAGTCCATTACATCCCAAAGCAGACTACATTACAGATGATCCAGAATACATGTGTCTTTCCTCCGCCCACAACTGCAAAGGAAAAGTCAATGCAACCCGATTAATTCTGAAATGATAAAACTTCTGTCTATATTCAAAGTGAGTCCAAAATACATAATTCAAAATGATTAATCCATAAGTCAGCAGACTACACATAAATGTTTTTGATTATATATATATATATATATATATA
>ML290600.1:114034-155271 GCA_005239495.1 Nicotiana undulata | reverse complement strand
CCAAAAACTTCCGAAACACGCATTTGATCAAAAACCCAACCAAACCATCTCCGAATGACCTAAAATTTTGTGGGCAAGTCCAAAATGACCTAACGAAGCTACAACAACTCTCGGAATCCTATTCCGACCCTCGGATCAAAATCTCACCTATCAACCGGAATTCGCCAAAATACTAACTTCGCCAATTCAAGCCTAATTCTACACCAGGCATCCTAAAAATATTCTGAACACACTCCTAAGTCCCAAATCACCTAACGAAGCTATCCGAACCCGCATTCCGAGGTCATTTACCAATAAGTAAACTCCAGGTTGACGTTTCCAACTCTAAAGCTCTTGTTAGAGACTAAGTGTCTCAATCCACTCTATTTTCACTCCGAACCCGAACCAACCAACCCCAACACTTCATGAACAGTCCAACCGAGCTACTACAAGACAGAAATAAAGGAATAGATGTGTATACTGCGTAATGACGGACCAGGTCGTTACAGTTATGGTATAGTATGACCTACCTAGTAGTGGTAAATCCATAAGCATAGATAACTGAGTCTATGAAACAAGATATAGCAATAGTCGTAAGTTCAACAAAATACCAAACAAAGAACTTTAGTACACCTATAGATGCCCAGAGGGACAGCTTTTCATAGTACAATATATGTTCACCAAGTGAATCCTAAAGATAGGATAAAAGCTAACAAGAAATATAAAACAAAAGAGAGATAAGAGTCGCATTGGCACACATTCAAGGTTAGAATTGTCTAGGTTGCATAAAAGAAGGTAGAAATAGTTGCGACATTGAGAGGAGTTCGACCACAAGTCGTGGT
This sequence comes from Nicotiana undulata, assembly GCA_005239495.1. Taxonomy (NCBI): domain Eukaryota; kingdom Viridiplantae; phylum Streptophyta; class Magnoliopsida; order Solanales; family Solanaceae; genus Nicotiana; species Nicotiana undulata. Next base: position 154,450 of record ML290600.1, on the reverse strand, counting down.
GTGAGAAAGAGGCCTAAAGGGGGGAATGTTCTAGCCTTTGGATTTATTCACCAAACAACTCCCTAAATGGAAAAGACAATATTAAACTATTCGTAAGAGTTATTTCTTAATATATGGAAAAGTGCATTAGTCAACATTCGAGGACGAATGTTCCAAAGGGGGGGATGATGTTACACCCCATGTTTTCGTACGTGAGAGTACATCGTAAGTCAATTGATGTAAGCTCAGAAATAAGATTATATTTGATGGAATATAAAGTAAGTTAATCATGTTACATTGGAGGTTACAAATATTTAAGATCATGAATAACGAGTACCAAGAGGGTTGGAAAGCTTAGAAGCTAAACCAATTGAAGAAAATAAGTTTCGTCGAAAGTCGACGAGTTTGGAATGTTATAACATGTACTTTAGGGTGAGACTATGGTTCATTACATGATAAGGAGGTTATGCTATGAGTTAATTTTTATCGTATGATAGTTGTGTTCTACGTTTTGAAGTCAAGCAAGTTGTGGAACAAAAGTTGGCAAAGGTCTTCACAAGTTACACTCATAATGTGCTAAACCTTAGGCCAAATGTAACTGAGATTTTCTCCCAATATACTTGGAATTATTGGATGATATACCAACCAAATTTAATATCTATGAGTCTAGTTTCCAATTCATTAAACCGTTCATTACTACGACGTAGGAGTAGAGAGCTATTTACAGTTTCATGAGATTGCGCATACATCATAAGTGACAAGAGGTGGATCACTAGAGCTTTTTGGAGCAATACATTTCATGTACTATATTAGGTCTTATTGGGACATATAATATACCAAATTGAAGGTCTTGTAATTTAGTTTCCAACTCTCTTAACCGTTCGTTCATACGACATCGGTATAAAATGATATAAGCGTCGGAAGATGGACCAATCCTAGGGTGCCAAGCTAGCACCTCTTTGACTTTTCCAAACTTGATATATATAAACCTTAGGTCGGCTTTCTCTTCATTATTCAGAACAAAACGACCGGAGAACACCCATAAATATAACCTCAACCTATCTTCTAGGGTTTCAAAGAAGAATATCATCCCGGGCATGAAATCGAGAAGCAATAACATCAAAACGATCCCTACGACGTAAGTGTCATTATACCGCCTCTTCTTTTTCTTTGTATTTAGAGTTTTGGAAGTTACTTCATAGTTAAGAAACATCTAATATCTGTATTTAAGGTTTTAAATATCAAGGAAGTTTGATAAATGTATTTCCTAATAGTTAGAACTCATGGGACGGTGATCGGAAGCCATGAGTTCGAGTTATTTGACTTGTAGCGGACTGTTTTGTATTGCTGTTGGGCTGCGTGTTTTAATACTATTTTGTGGAGTTTTGGAGGAGGAAGGGTGTGGATAAACACCATATAGATGTAGGGCTTTGAGATGGTCATTTGTTGTAACATTTCCGGGTCGTTTGATACGACTACGGTGGCGTCTTATGTGTGAAGTGATTAGGTTGTGTGTGGACTGTTCTGGGAGGCTCAGTATGATTATTATTGATGTTGTTTGGGCTGTTAGGTGATTTTTTTTACTAGTGTGAATTCATATAAATAGGGGAGGTGTTGTCCATTTCATCGTAAAATAGGTTGTGGTCGATACATAATAGTTATGACGCTTAAACGATAACGATAGTGTCGTTTCTCTTATTGTAGATTAAGGAGTTGTGACATTTGCGTAGCTTGAGGTTGGGACAGTATATACAAGGTATGTGAGGCTATCCCTTTCCTTCTTTTGCACGACTCCGATTGTACATAATGCAATGAACGAGCTTCCAAAGATACTCTACTCTTAGAAGCTAGCAGTACTTACATTGTTTCCCTTCTTATGGAACAATTGATGTTGAGGTTGCTTCTCTTATTCTTATGTTATCAATGTTGTTGGTACTTCCTGATTCTTATAAGATTCTTGATGAAGAGTTAATCCTAATAACGTGTACGGAGAATATCGACCTTACGTCACTCCGAAAGGTTCAGAATATGATTCCAATGAGTCCTACATGCATTATATATATATGTATCTATTTTACTCTACCGAGCCGCGCTATAGTCGTCCGGGTATGGCACCTATTGTGCAATCACTGATCAGTTGGGTTTACGGAGTCCTCTTTGAGGCCGGGTATGATATGATAATGATGATGCCCACAGAGGCGAATGTTCTATGATGATGATGATGCCCACAGAGGCGGATGTTTTAAAAGATTATGTATATATATGTATCATGCATTTCATGTTACTGTCTCTTAGAAGCACTCAGATGTTACAGGTGGTATCTTCTCTACCTCTCTTTACATTATTGTTCATATTTATATTGACCAGCCTTACATACTCAGTACTTTATTCGTACTGACGTCCTTTTATTTGTGGACGCTGCATGTCGTGCTGCAGGTCCTGATAGACAGGTAGACACAGCTCTCCCACCATAATAGGCTTTCCAGTTCAGCGGTCATAGGCGAGATCCCTTCTCCGGACTTGCCGTGGTCTTGGTATGCATTTTTGTTATAGATATTATGGGTATGTCGGGGCCCTGTTCCGGCTATGTTGCATTACTTATGCTCCTTTAGAGGCTCATAGACAGGTGTCAACTCATGTATAGTTTGGTATGCCTTGTTGGATAATTTTTGTTGTATAGTCTTTCATGGCAGCGTTGTAGCTCGTACCTTTTATGTAGTTTCTTAGCAATCTTGTCATCCCATGTGATGTATGTTCATGATCAATATCTACCATTTATATTGATCTCGTTATCCCTTAAAGATAATAAGAAGGTTAGATAAAATGTACGTTGGTGCTCGGAAAGTATGGCCCGGGTGCTAGTCATGATCCTCCAGTTTGGGTCGTGACATTTACAAAGGATCAATCGAGGTCCTACACACAAGAAAAAAAATACAAAGGCTCTTAACTATTCTCGGGGGCAGGTTCTTTATCGGGGTCCTCCCCATTCTCAGACCCACTCTTGTTGCCATCATCATCAGCATTGTCTTCGTCATTAGAAGTGGCCAGGGCTCTAGCTTCGGCTTCGTGCTCTTTTTCCTTTGCTATCTCTTCGGCAAGATCAAAACCTCTAGCATGGATCTTCTCGAGGGTTTCCCTCCGAGACTAGCATTTGGCGAGTTCGCCAATCCAATATGCACGAGTTTGAGAAGTCTCAGTGGCCTCTCTCGCTTGAGCTTGAGCAGCTTTAAGCATTGCCGCGATAGATGGCCACGGATGCCTCAGCCTCAGTCTTTGCTTCTCGGCCTCAGATTTGTCCTCTGCGAGTTTGAAAGCCAACCGAGCCTCGAGCTCCTCTATCTTTCCTACCTGAGCTGAGCTTTTCTCCTTCATGCCTCGTAGCTAGCTTTCAATCGATGAAATTTGGCATAAAGTAGTTTCTTTTTCTGCAGCAAGGCGGTCCATGCCTTCTTTCCACCTGTAGGACTCCGCCTTTACCTGATTAAACTCCTCACGGAACTGCTCGATCCTCTTAATCTTTTGCTGCAACTGTGATATTGAAATATTAGCTTCCGTTCCAGAATCAAGCTTATGAGCTTTTAAGAGTATCATTACCTTCTCAATCAGGTCGGTCAAAATCCTTGTTAGCTTTAGCCAATTCAGCTCGGAGGTCCTTGATCTCCTCATCGTTTTGCCCGCAGAGAAGCTTGAGGGCATTCTTGTCCTCCGAAAGCCTTTGGAGGTCGGCCTCACATTGGCTTAGTTCAGCCCGGGACTTGCAAAAAGCCTTTATGGGAAAGAAAGTGAGTTAGACAGAAGACCGAGGAATTCAACATCAACAAAGGAATTAAGACTTACCTGGTTCAAGATTCGTTGAGCCTCTTCGAAGAGTCTAGATACGTCATTCAGGTTGGAAGCATCTTCGACCCCAGCAAAGAAATCTCGGAAGGGATCCTCCCCTCTGGGGACTCCGCCTACCTCGGGGGTCCTCAAATATTAAGCATCCCGGATCGCCTCTTTGGGAAAGGCAAGAAGAGTTGGTAAGTCACCTACTATCACTACCCCAAGTGAGTCACTTGGGGAGTTCTTTTCAAATCGAGGGGTTTCAAGACCGGCTCCCTCGAACATGCTCGTTGTTTGACGGGAGGCAGCCTCACCAACCACTATCGATTCAGCATCCTTGGGGGCCTCGATGATTTTCTTCACTCGGGCCACCAGCACCAAGCCATCATATTCATCTGCTTCTTCTTCCTCCCTTAGCCGCTGAAGTACATGGGCAGGGACAATATCTATCTTCGATTTTCTAATCGAACTATTCTTCTTCTTGAACTTTGGGTCCTGAGAGTTCGAGACCCTCTTTCTCTTATTATCCTTCACCAGTTTCGAAATTGGGGCTGAAGCTTCCTCCTCGCCATACGGAGGCCTCATGACAGCATATTTTCTCAGGCCTACATCTAAGAAAATTGAATGAGTATAAAAAGATATTATGATCGATTCATCAAATATGTAAAAAGAGAGCTTACCATTATTCATTCTCTCCCATCGGCCTTTTTCTAAATCGCGCCAACAGGGCTCGGCGTACGAAGAGATCGAGTCTAGTTTCCAAACCCAACTCTCAAGATCGGGGATCACACGGGGCATCCAAGCAACCCCTGCATCATGAAAAAAAAGGCAGAAGTATAAAATAATGTATGGGAACTAACAGTGAAATAATACTTACGATTTACGTTTCGTTTCTCAGGAAATGGCTTCTTCTCTGCCGGGATGAGGTCGAAATTCTTCACTTGAACGAACCTGCCCATCCAACCTCGATCATTGTCATCGTCAATGCTCTAGAACAACACCTTGGTTGCTCGACGCTGGATTTTAATCAACCCTTAATGGATACGGGGGGTGTACAACCTAATGAGATGGTCGAGGGTGAATGGAATCCCCTCGATTTTGCTTGAAACGAATCGGAGCATGATGACTATTCGCCAAAAAGAGGGATGGATTTGGACTAAGGTTATTTGGTAATGAAGGCAGAAGTCGATGATGATTGGATCGACGGGGCCTAGCGTGAAAGGGTTAGTGTAAACACTCAGGTACCCTTCCACGTGGGTGGTGATACTTTCTTCAGGGATTGGAATCACCGCCTCTTTATTCCCCCAGTTGCAGTCTTTCTTCTCCTGCTCGAGGTACCTCTAAGTTATCGAGCTAATGTACCTCGACATATACTCGCATCGACCAGGGACCAATGAAGCTTTCTCGACCTTAAAGTCGGAATTAAGGGTACACCCGCAGGGACCGCTCTCCTCAAGACGCGGGTCCATCGGCCGGCTGTGAAGAAGAAGCTTTCTCCTTTTGGGGAACTGTTTTGGATGTTTTTGTCATTTTTGTTTATGCTTGAATAAGAAATAAGAAGATAAAACTTGATGTTAGAGAAAATATTAACGGTGAAGCTTGAAGGTTTGTAGAAGGAAAGAACTTAGGAGAGGTAAAAACTTTGGAGAATAAAAAAAGTGAAATTAAAACTTGAATCAATGAAGAGAAGGCATATTTATGAGATTCGTGGCCATTTTTCAACAGCCCTAGTGGCCGACCATCAACTGACGCGCATTGATGATTTGGGGAACTGTACCGATGAGATGTTTTTGGTCACTTCAGCCGCTTACATTATAAGGATGATGTCATGACAGGTCGAGGTAAAAAATCAAAGGCTCAATTCGTTTCTCCTCATTATATTCCGAGAAACGAGGGGACTATCTGTATACGGTTAAAATCTAGCCCGCCCGATTTTGCTATTTGATCGAGATTAGGATGTTGTGTCGAAGGCTGACTTCGATTAAATCACGAGGATAAGGTACCGAGTTCAGGATTGAAGTATCTGTCGAGATCGGGGTTGGTAACAATCGAAGTTGAGTGAGAAAGGCACCGAGTAAGATCGGAGACAGCATAGTAACGGAAGAGCAAGATATTTGTGACTGGTTGAGGATCACGGCATAAATCTCGGAACAGATCAAATCAGAAACGATTAAATAGCTAATCATGTCATTTCCTTCTGTAAATAGAGTTATACCATAAGTAGAATTCCTCTACTATATAAAGGGGAATTCTAATCATTTGTAAGACATATTGTTCACTGATACAAAAGCAATATATTTCTCTCTCGCTTACATTTCTGTTCATCAGCTTGTTACCTTTCTAAATTGTTCTTGCGTTAATCAGTTCGAGGGTACTATAACTCGAGGATTGAGTTATGTTCGAATACTGTTTTGCTTTTCATTACTTTCAATTATTATTGTTATTCTCATTATTTATCAGGTGGTGTTAGGTGAAATCATATATCCTTAAAACCACAATATAAGTTTAATTTTTATCCAAATTTTAGGGTAAACAATTAGGTAGAAAATGGAGTCTAGGAACGGAAATTTAACGGGGGCTTGCTTGCGGGGTAAAACTGACTTACTCACTTAATTGGAGGCATTAGATTAGGCAGAACAAAAAAAAGAGCTGGAGTCATTAGAATGATGTTGTACTTGCAAGTAAGCTTCATCCAAGCATCAGATAAACTAAGTTCAGGTTGCGAAAAAGGCTATTTACCCCAGCAATATAGAATAATTATTACCCCCAGCACATCCCCAAATGAGAGCATCGTCTTTACCCCTAGAAAAGGTGTGATGTAATTTCGTTGTTCGATTACATTGCTCGATGTTATTGAGTCTTAAGGGTAATTGCATAAGTAATCTCTTTTCCTCGTTAGACGGAGGCCTCATGACCGCATATTTGCTCAGGCCTACATCTAAGAAAATTGAATGAGTATAAAAGGATATTATGATCGATTCATCAGATATGTAAAAAGAGAGCTTACCATGATTCTTGGCCTCCCATCGGTTAAATCATGCCAACAGCGCTCGGCGTACAAAGAGGCCGAGGCCAGTTTTTGAACCTAGCTCTCAAGATCGGGGATCGCACGGGGCATCCAAGCAACCGCTGCATCGTGAAAGAAGGCATTAATAAAAAGGCAGAAGGAAAAAATAATGCATGGGAGCTAACCGTGAAATAATACTTACGCTTTATGTTCCATTTCTCAAGAAATGGTATCTTCTTTGTCGGGATGTGGCCGGAAGTCTTCACTCGAACGAACCTACCCATCCAGCCTCGATCTTTGTCCTTGTCGATTCTCGAGAACAACACCTTGGTTGCTCGATGCTAGAGTTTAATCAACCCTCAATAGATACGGGGGTTGTACAACCTAAATAGATGGTCGGGGTTGAATGGCATCCCCTCGACTTTGCTTGAAAATAATCGGAGCATGATGACTATTCGCCAAAAAGGGGATGGATTTGGCCTAAGGTTATATGGTACTGACGACATAAGTCGATGATGACGGGATCGAGGGGGCCCCAGCGTGAAAGGGTAAGTGTAAACACTCAGATGCCCTTCCATGTGGGTGGTGATACTTTCTTCGGAGGTTGGAATCACCACCTCTTTATTCCCCCAGTTGCAGTATATCTTTTCCTGCTCGAGGTACCTCTCAGTTATCGAGCAAGTGTACCTCGTCCTATGCTCACATCGACCAGGGACCGATGAAGTTTTCTCGACCTTAGAGTCGGATTAAGGGCACACCCGCCGGGAATGCACTCTTCAGGGCGCAGGTCCACCGACGTTTAACGCCGGCCGGCTATGAAGAAGAAGCTTTCTCCTTTTGGGAACTGTTTTGGATGTTTTTTGCCATTTTCGTTTATGCTTGAAGAAGAAAGAAGAAGATAAAACTTGATGTTAGAGAAAAGATTAACGGCGAAGCTTGAAGTTCTGTAGAAGGAAAGAACTTAGGAGAGGTAAAAACTTTGGAGAATAAAAAAAGTGAAATTAAAACTTGAATCAATGAAGAGAAGGCATATTTATGAGATTCGCGGCCATTTTTCAACAGCCCTAGTGGCCGACCATCAACTGACGCGCATTGATGATTTGGGGAACTGTACCAATGAGATGTTTTTGGTCACTTCAGCCGCTTACATTATAAGGATGATGTCATGACAGGTCGAGGCAAAAAATCAAAGGCTCAATTCGTTTCTCGTCATTATATTCTGAGAAACGAGGGGACTATCTATATACGGTTAAAATCTGGCCCGCCTGATTTTGCTATTTGATCGAGATTAGGATGTTGTGTCGAAGGCTGACTTCGATTAAATTACGAGGATAAGGCATCGAGTTCAGGATTGAAGTATCTGTCGAGATCAGGGTTGGTAACAATCGAAGCTGAGTGAGACAGGCACCGAGTAAGATTGGAGACGGCATAGTAACGGAAGAGCGAGATATTTGTGACTGGTTGAGGATCACGGCGTAAATCTCGGAACAGATCAAATCAGAAACGGTTAAATAGCTAATCATGTGATTTCCTTCTGTAAATAGAGTTATACCATAAGTAGAATTCCTCTACTATATAAAGGGGAATTCTAATCATTTGTAAGACATATTGTTCACTGATACAAAAGCAATATATTTCTCTCTCGCTTACATTTCTGTTCATCAGCTTGTTATCTTTCTAAACAGTTCTTGCGCTAATCAGTTCGAGGGTACTATAACTTGAGGACTGAGTTCTGTTCGAATACTGGTTTGCTTTTCTTTACTTTCAATTATTATTGTTAATCTCATTATTTATCAGGTGGTGTTAGGTGAAATCACAATATAAGTTTAATTGTATCTAAATTTTAGGGTAAACAATTAGGTAGAAAATGGAGTCTAGGAACGGAAATGTAAGGGGAGCCTGCTTGCGGGGGTAAAACTGACTGACTCAATTAATTGGAGGCATCAGATTAGGCAGAACAAAAAAAAACAGAACTGGAGTCATTAGACAGTACTCCTAAACAAAGATGTTTTATTTCCAAGTATTATTCACAAAGGCAGTTAAGCATATATAACAAATAAATACATTCTTTTTGTTCTAAATTGTTCTGAAAAATAATTGTGAGAAACAAATGGCAAAACGAAAAAAAAAAAAGTTAACTATTTACAGCTCCAGATTATAAGAAAAAGGAATTGCAGATCACTGGTAAAACCGGTAGTTCTTGGCTTGTTTGATAAGAGTCCACAGCCCTCCAATGGGTGATAAAACAGTCAGCAGTATGCCCACTATGATGCAGAACTAGATTTATTTGGAAAAGGAAAACAGAAAAAAGCCAAAGTAAGTTACAGAAATAAAATAAACCATGAAATTAAATAAGAATAGTTATAAATCAAATCAAACTTTACTCACCCAATTCATAAACCAAGAAAAGCCAAACCTTTTGGGCTTTACAATGATAAGCCAAATGATGCAAGGAAGCTACAGAAAAAAGGCGAGTTCAATATTGACTGATAACTTAATTGCTTCATAAAAACACAACAAAACTGGTGAATTCCTTAAATAATATACTTACATAATACGATGTAGGGGCCAGAGCAAATCCACCAAAAAATCCCATTAGGCCACCAAAGAATGGTATGGTCATACCCACGAACAAAGTAAATGCTACAATTGGAAAAAAGATAATAGAATGAAACAAGTCACTCCAAAATCTGTTTTTAAAGTAAATAACTAAAATAGGGGCTAGAAAGAATTATGAGTACGTATACCAATTAACTTACCAACAAATGTAGTACGCACACCGAACCGAAGAATAGTGGATGGTTTTAGTCTCATTGATTTCACGGCATATGTCTCTATCATGTCAAACATGGGCATTGCGAAAACCTGCAAGTGTTTGATGAGATGAGGAGATAAATTAATTAATATGATGAATTAGCAAAATTAAAGGTATGTAGGTAGAGGTAGGTACCTGGTAACTTCCAATGACATGAACGACAACAAACAAGTTAGCAGCAGCAATAAGCCACATAGGTTTTTCGAGTGAAAGCAAGATGTTATCCTCGACGACATTACCAAAGGCCCAATAGCCAATGAAAGCGACAGGGAGATAACAGACGGCGACGATGAGATAAGCGACCCATACACCTTTCCACATTGGACCTTTGGAAGGTTTTTCGGGTGTTGAAGGAATGGTGGCTTGAATCTCAAGGACCACATTGTGGCCAGCATAGGCAAAAGCCACATCTCCAAGTGCACTCAAGAACATGAATATATTATCAGATGTCTTTTCACCCCTAAGTTCATAGCTCACTTCTCTGCCTTCAATCCCTCTCCCTACAGATGCTCCCCAAGCAACAATCGAATATGTCAAGGACATGACCGCTGCAGCCAAGGACACAAACGATATGGAATTGAAATTTGGCAAGTGAGAAAGTACAAAGTGGACTGAGGAGAATATTATGATGAAGTAGGTCAGCTTTATTGGTTGACAATCATGGCAAACTGTATCGTGGAATTTCTTCAACGACTTGCCACCTGTTACCATGTATATTATGCAAGAACTCACGTCCACCACTATTTGTTGGGGTACCACAATCCAAAGTCCTAGTTTTTCACCAAATGCATGTTGACCTAGCTCGTGGTACCTATCAAATCTCTTCCCAGGTACCATTTCATGCATCTCTACCATTTGCCAGATTGTATAAAATGTTATTGCCCATGAAAGCAGCATTACTGTCACCCCAGGCCCCCTGTTACATCACCAATGACGGTGATTTAATTAAAACTAAAATAATTAATTCCCAAAAGGAATAACAATCGAACCATATACACATAATTCATTGGAATGTCAGTAGATCCAAAATCTCCAGACATATATGAAGATAAGGAATAAGCCAACTCAGCAAATCAAGAATGTTTATTCGTTCTTTAAAATTATCTGCACAAATCAAGCATTATAGATTAAAATGATGACATATATATATTAGAAACGTGCATGCAACATATCCAAATAGAGACAGCTTGTTTAATTATTGGCTATCCAAAAGTTTTGTGATCGTAAATATGAACGATAACATAATTAAGAGTATAAAAGAATATACTCTCTCCATTTAATTTTATGTTTCCTAGTTTGAGCCGAGTTTTAAGAATGTAAAAAATACTTTTGAATCTTGTAATATAAAACTAAATGTATATATAATACACCAAGATGCTTTTCATATCATGTCTTTCCTACAAGGGAGCCAAGGAGTGTTATGAAGGGTAATGTCGAAATTAAGAATTTAATAAATATAAAAGGGTGATATTATTTTTGAAATATGCTTAAAAAAGTAAGACGCATAAATTAAAATGTAGGGAATAATGCACATGAAGGAACAATTAAAATTGATATAAAAAGAAAGAAAGAAAGAAAGAGAAACGCAAATTAATCCCCCAGAAAAAGAGAGATAACAAAACGGAAAACATACCATCCCATCTCAGACATGGCATAAGGGAGACTGAGGACACCAGCACCAACCATGGCAGTGACATTATGAAAAGTAGAGTACCACCACTTCGCATTTCGATCGGATGTGATGGGAAGCCATGCATCTACGGCTTTCTCCTCCTCTGTTCTGGTATCTATCTCTTTTTCATTAGCATGAGCCATTGGTTTACTTTCTTTCTTTCTTTCTTTATGTTTTGTTGGAATAGATATCTTCTATTATTGTTTTTTCAACTGTGCATATATATTGTTCACGTGGAGAGTCTGATTATCCACAAAATTAGATTTCTTTATCACTTTGTGGAGGGAACCGAAAATGTTAAACAAGAATTAAAATAGATAAACAGGGAACAAAGAAGGACTCAAAGTGAATATAGAGTCCTAAGTTTTATTAACCCCAAAGCGAAGCACATGCAGTTCCCTCACTGTATGCGCTTTTGTAACGTGCCCTTATATATACGTTAAGAGACCCGAAAATGGCGACTTGTTTTACAGGCTATTGCTGGTTCCGAATGTCCAGAGAACTATTATGTCCAAAACTTCTGTAACTAATGTAATTACCACAAGATTGTTTAACGCCTAAAAAATAGGCCAAATATTAACCTAAAATTCCCTAATAATAAGGGTTTCCAAAATGTGGACAAAAATTTTCAAAATTGTGTCTTACGAATTTCTTTCGTTATTGTCATTTTTAAATTTATTTTATCAATACAATTTGTTTCGCTAAGTCAACCTTTTTATTAGTTGTCACGGTCCAAAATCCACAAGACGTGATGACACCTAACCCAACCCGCTAGGTAAGCTAACAGTCACATAATAATAATGAAATCGATTCAACATAATCTAACAAACTCAACCGCGGAAGAATGTCAAAAATATCTGAGAAGTGGGCCAAAATGCTACTACAACCAACCCCAAAATCTGGTGTCAACGAGTACCCGAGCACTACTAAATAACAAGGTACAAGTGAAATCCTCTAATACAATTGTTTGAATGTAAGAACAGTAAAGATAAAGATAACAGAAAGAGGACTTCAAGGACCGCGGACGATATGGCAGCTACCTCGTAGTCTTCAAAACCTGGCAACAACTCAAGCCTGGAAATCACCTCGACCGGATGTACCAGGATCTCCACACGAAGTGAACAGTGTAGTATGAGTACAACCAACCCAATGTACTCAATAAGTAACAACACTAACCTTGGGTTGAAAGCATTGACGAGCTCAAAACATAGTCCAATGCCAATACCAATAACCGATAACAGTTCAGAATATAAAGGATAAACCGTAGAAACAATATCTCAATAATATCAAGTTCAGCTTGTTCATATTTCAGTAATTTAGGGATGTTTCAAGTATAACAGTTAAAGCCCAACACAGATAAAGCAGGTCACTTTATTAGGTGGCATGAGAAAAGTAAATCTCTATGCCTACATGTCAGGTATACATGCCAATCAACAATATCACAGTGGATCCATCATGAATAATTACACTTAGCAATGTACGTATGTCTGGCATAACTGCCCATCATCAAGCACAAATGTGAAATACTGTACATGCACCCACGGATGGCATTTCGCACTCCGGGGGGGGCGGATGTTTCCCAAGTGCTAATTATAATCATTTAGCCTAATAAGGAGGCTTGATGCATGTGTCGCCCTAAAACAATAACATATAGCCTAATATGTGCTTGGCGTACGCGTCACCTCAAAAATCAATGTCAAATCGGCTCTAAGGCCCGAACTCAATCATTTACCATTCAAGTCTCAATATCTCAAATACCAGTTTAACGATTTTACCCTTAAGCGTTATCAAAAACATGTGAGGAATCAAATAAGAAGTACTCATACAGAGATATCATACATGGATAGAGTATCATGACTGAGAACATGTGAGAAAATAAGGTACATAACTCGGAAACAACAAGAATAGCCCTATCAAGTCTCAAAAAGTTAGCACATAGCCTAGACATGATGTCTAATATGATTCACAGTTCAAATAATCAAAGAAGAAGAAGAGGGAATGCAGGGATACCATGATATGATAGCAAGACAAGCTCGGTAATAGCCTAAAGGCCTCCCCAAACCATGAACACACTGGGGTACGCACACAAGGCCGTCACCTAGCGCGTACGTCACCCCCAATAACTTCCATATAACGTAGTTCTCAGGGTTAAATACCATTAAATCCAAGTTTAGAAAATCCACTTACCTCAAAGTGCGCAAGTCAAAGTTCCAACAAACCCTTGCCTCGCGAATCAGCCTCCAAATGACATGAATCTAGTCATAAACAACTTAATATAATCAGTACAAGCTGAAGGAATCGATTCCCTACGATAAAGTTATGATCTTTAACCAAACTCAAATGGTCAACCCCGAGCTCGCACCATGGAACCCAACAAAATTCACAAAATCCCAACACCCATTCAATTACGAGTCCAAGCATACCAAAATCATCCAATTCCAACAAAAAAAATAGACCCTCAAATCCCGAAATCTCACTCTCCAATACAGAGTTCAAAACTCCCCAAATTTCACCTCAAACACACATAATCTAGGTGTAAAATCAATGGGTAAACAATATTTTTCAATAAAGGTGATGAATCTTCACTTACCTCTTCAATGGTAGCCAAAACCCTCTCAAAAACGCATATGCCGAGCTCCCAAAGTCCAAAATGAGAGAAATAACTCAAACCTTCGCTTTAATTTTTTGCCCCAGGATTTTCGCACCTGCACTCCCATTCACTACACCTGTAGACAAACCATCGCAGGTGCGAAATCTCATCAACATCCCGACCATAAGCTTTTGCGGAAAAATACTTCACACTTGTGGGAGTGCACCTCCGCTTAAGCCTTCTCTTCTGCGGTTCCAGACATTCTGGCCAACTTCGCTTTTGCGGTCCGATATGCGCTCCTGTGCATGCACACCTGCGCTCTCAACTCTGCATTTGCAGAAAACCATGCCTCCTCATCTCTTCGCTTCCGCGCTCTGCTTCCCCCACCTGCGAGCTTGCAGGTGCGGAAAATTCCTCGCACTTGTGCATCTGCCCAGCCTCATCCCAAATCACTTCTGCGACCCCGGGGCCACTGCTACGGTCTCACACAAGCGGCTAAAACCACACAGGTGCAATCACACAAGAAGCCTTAAGCTTCAGCAATTCATTAAGTCCAAAACTCTATCCGACTTCAAAACAAATCATACCCGAGCCAATTGAGACCCATTCAAACCTACCAACAAGTCCTAAAACATGAAATGAACTTAGTCGAAGCCTCAAATCACATCAAATAGCATCAAAGCCACAAATCAAAACGCAATTAAAGGCTAATGAACTTCCAACTTTTAAAACAAATTTCGAAACGTATCAAACCAACTCCAGTTAACCTAAACTTATGCACACTAGTCATAAATGATGCAACAGACCTATTTTGTAAGGCCAAGTAATATTTCACCTAGAACCCAGGGTTTCGTGATGCCAAGGTAGACTTATGTGTTGGTGATTGTAGAGATTCTTTCTCACCGGGGTACGAAATATTTTTGTTGAACAATGAGTTGGGGAGTTAAAGAAAAAAATTTCAAATTAGTGCATTTATGTAGTCTACTATGCGGCCCCAGAATCAGTCTACGGGCCGCAGATCTACCAAAGAGTGCGACAGAAAAATGGCTGGTTTTGGAGGGTCGTTTCACGGCCCAATATGCAGCCGCATAATGCTTTCGTGGGCTGCACAATCCATCGCAGATCATGCATGAAGATTTTCGTAGGGAGGTCATACGACGCATTATGTGACCACAAAACTAGTCTGCGAACCGCAGATCTACCGCGGACCTGACCCAAGGGGTCATTTTATGAATTTAGACTCCGTTCTAGGCTTTAAAGCCCTAAAAGGCTAATTTTAAATACCTCGATTTGCGTGCACAGTCCGGACATGAAACCGAAAAGCTTTTATGTGAAAATATGTAAAATAGTGATTTCTAGAATTTAAATTTGATAAAAGTTGATTTTGGTCAAATCTTTTAGTAAACGGATCCGGATGCGTATTCCGACGATCCCGGGAGTTCCGCAGTAAAATACGGGACTCGTTCGTATGCCCGAAAATGAATTCCGAGTTCCCAAGCCTTAGAAAACAATTTTTGAAGAAAACTGTTCTGCTGGTTAATTCAAGAAATAAAGAAATGAAATAATACGTGAAATATATTATATCGGACCCGTATTTTGGTTCCGAAGCCCGGAACACGTTCGTTATGTTATGTAAGTCCTATCTGTGAAGTTTCATGAGTATCGTAGTAGATTTGATGTAATTCGGACATTTAGTTGAAAAGTTGGAAAATTTGAGTGTTCTTGAGAAAATCATGAGTTTTGAAGTTAAATTCGTAGTTTTCGACGTCATTTTGATGATTTGATCGCACGAAAAAGTCTGTACGATATTTTTAGACTTGCATGCATGTTTGTTTTGGAGCTCCGAGGGCTCGGGTGATTTTCGAATAGGTTTGGGTTGTGTTGCGCTCGTTCTTTATTATGCTTTGACGTCGTTTCTTCAAGCATAAATGATATCATATTGAGCAAATGAGCTCCGATTTCTGTTTTGAATGAAGTATTAGATCCGTATCTTAATTACGGACCTGTAGCAAAAAGAATCATCCAATTTGAACATCGTATGAGGATTTTATTGTCATTTTACTAAGGTTTGCAGATGTTTCAGGTTAATTACGAAATTGCTACTAACAACATATTAAAAATCTGCACTATTTGCAAATATTAAAACCTACATATCTCCTTCAGTAAAAGGTCAAATTGAGTGATTCAAAAGCCTAACTTGACTAGAATATCACAAAGAATCCATTGGACACATAAAATTCGAGTTTCAGAATTGTTTGGCATGAGAAACGAGGCAGAATAGCTGGCAGAAAAATATATAAAAAACAGGCAGACTTCTTCTTCTTCAAATTTTCGAAACCCACAGCCCTAGGAACGAATTTCTTCACCAAATATCACTCCAAGTAATAGGTAATCAATTCTAAACTTTACTCTTTCAATTACTCATTATTTTTCATCACTTTTAAATCAGAAACTAAGAATTTTCATGGTAGAAATTGAGGGTTTGGGTAGAATTAGGGAATTTTGTAAAAATCGAATATTTACCTTGAATTGAGGTCTAATTGTATATTTGGGTGCGTGGGTGAATGGGTAAACGTAATTTGGTCTGAACCCCGAGTTTAGACCAAGCGGGCCCATGTCAGGTTTTCACTTTTTTTTAGAAAACTTAGGAAAAATTGTAATTTTCACTAAAGTTAGTTCCTTTAGACTTTATTAATGATATTGAGTTAATTATGATTAGATTCGAGCAAGTTAGAGAAAGATTCTAGAGGAAAAGCTATAATTGAGCAGTGAGTGGCCTTCGAAATTGAGAAAAGTGTTTGGTCTAACTTTGACTTGAGGGAATAGGACTCCCCACTTATTTGCTATGTGAAATGCATGGGCGTGGTGTATAGGTAAGGTGACGAGTATCTATGCACCACCCAAATTGCCTGTTAAACATGATCCCTTTCCTGTTCCCAACTTAATTGATCCCGGTCTTAATTGTTCTTTGTTAGTTATTATTTCCATGACTACTAGGCCTCATTACTTTGCTGTTAACATTATTTTGGTTATTTTGGAAGAGTACTGGTTGTGTGTTTTATTATCTTGGGGCATAGAAATGCCGAACAGTTNCCACCCTTATCACACCAAATAATCACCCTTATCAAACCAAATATTCACCCTTATCACACCAAATATTCACCCTTATCACACCAATTTTGATTCAAAAATCTCAAACAGAAAACAGTATAGCTCGAAGGCTTTAAACGTCAACAAATGTAAATAATCTAAAGAACCAGTATGAATATATATATATATATATATATATTCATACTGGTTCTTTAGATTATTTACATTTGTTGACGTTTAAAGCCTTCGAGCTATACTGTTTTCTGTTTGAGATTTTTGAATCAAAATTGGTGTGATAAGGGTGAATATTTGGTGTGATAAGGGTGAATATTTGGTTTGATAAGGGTGATTATTTGGTGTGATAAGGGTGGATAATTTGTGTGATAAGGGTGGATAATTGATGTGATAAGGATGGATAATTGATTGTGATATTGTGAATAGGTGGGATCGGGTTGCACGCCACAACTAGACAGTGAAAATGGGAAATAATGATGCTTTACTGATTTTTTAATTTTAAGGATTTGGAAATTCTTGTTTTACTCTACGGGTTTTCTTATATTTCGTACATGTGATTATTTTAAAGTAAAGTTTGAGAACTTGGAAATTATTTGAGAGTTGGTTATAGATGAGGCCTGGAAAAGGCGGTTGAGTTATTTTATTTTTGTTGTAGTACTTAATTAATTATTTAGATTTCCTTCTTGCTTTATATTTATTGTCTCAGTTATATTTTTCTTGTTCGTGTAGAATTGTTTTATTGCGTTATTGTATATATTATTGTCACAAGTTACATGTTGTTAATGCTCCGCCGTAGCCTCGTCACTACTTCGTCGAGGTTAGGCTCTGCACTTACTCAGTACATGGGGTCGGTTGTACTGATACTACACTCTGCACTCTTTTGTGCAGATCCAGGTACCGACCAGCAGTAGAGATAGTTAGAGCGGCTATTCGTTTATTCGGATACACGAGGTATATCTACCGGCGTTCACAGATCCCGAGAGTCTTCTCCTGTTTTCATAACGTTGTTTTAATAAATTCAGAATAATTATATTATTTCTTTCAGCCCATTATTTATAGTATTCCTTAGTAGTTCGTGAATTATGACACCAGACCCTGGGGTAGTCTTAGAGTTATTTATAAAATTAGTTCGTGGTTCGTTTTATTTAATTGTTCATTATTTTATCTCGGAAAATTTATTCATCGAAAACCAATAGATTCAGTTTACTTTAGATTATTTTATTATGTCTAAATGGATAAATCATGCAAAGTAGTGATTCGAATTCTAACATTGGCTTGCCTAGCGAGTGTGGTGTTAGGCACCATCACGATCCCTAAAGTTGGGAATTTGGGTCGTGACAGGCCCATTTTGCGTATTGAATATCCACTATGCGGTCCACTCTGCGACCGCAAAGCTATGTTCGGAGGGTCCATTTTTTGGTTTTTATAACATGTCCCTATTTCAATATATAGACGTTAAGGACCATCTGTAATGTGAAAATATGATGTTTTGAAAGTGAGAAGTGCTCTAGAGTGAGAGGGGGTTCCTAAACTAAGTGTTCATCAATTCTTGCTCAAGGCTTGAGGAAGGAATTAAGGTTGATCCTTAGAAGATTGTAGGTGTGAAGAATTGGCCAAGACCTACAACTCCAACAGAGATTCGCAGTTTCTTGGGCTTAGTTGGGTATTGCAGAAAATTCGTGGAGGGGTTCTCCACTCTTGTCTCTCCATTGACTAAATTGACTAATAAGGCGGTTAAGTTCCAGTGGTCAGATGCTTATGAAAAGAGCTTCCAAGAGTTGAAATTAAGATTGACTACGACACCAGTGTTTCCCCTACCAGAGGGTATAGATTGGTTTGTAGTATATTGTGATGCTTCAAGGATCGAACTTGGGTTTGTATTGATGCAACATGGAAAAGTGATCGCTTACGCTTCTTGGCAACTCAAGAATCATGAGAATAACTATCCAACACATGACTTAGAGCCCGCAACGGTGGTTTCTACATTGAAACTTTGGCGTCATTATTTGTATGGGGTCCATGTGGATACATTCACGGAACAAAAGAGCCTCCAATACATTTTCAAACATAAGGAATTGAATCTGAGGCAGATAAGATGGTTTGAGTTACTCAAGGATTACAACACCAATATTATGTATCATTCGGGGAAGGCTAATGTTGTGGCGGATGCTCTTAGCTGGAAATCTATGGGCAGTTTGGCTCACTTTGAGGCATATCAAAGGTTGTTGGCCAAGGAGGTTCCTCGGTTGTCTAGTTTGGGAGTTCGTCTAGCGGACTCTAGTGAATGAGGGGTTGGGAAAAATAGGGCTGAATCATCGCTTTTGGTGGAGGTCAAGGAGAAGAAATACAACGATCTATTATTGGTACAATTGAAGGAGGGGATTCATAAACATAAGACCATGGCCTTTTCTCTTGGCATAGTTGATGGTACACTAAGGTACCAAGGGCGATTATGTGTTCCGAATGTAGATGGTCTACGGGAAAGAATCACGATTGAGGCCCACACTTCTAGGTATTCTATGCACCTAGTCTCTACAAAGATGTATCATTATCTTAAGGAAGTCTACTGGTGTAATGATATGAAGATAAATATGGCAGACTTTGTGGCAGGATGTCCAAATTGTTAACAAGTAAAGGCCGAACACCAACGACCCATTGGGTTAGAACAAAACATCGAGATTCCAATATGGAAGTGGGAGATGATCAATATGGAATTTGTGGTAGGACTACCTCGCACACCGCGCAAGTTTGACTCAATTTAGGTGATTGTGGATCGACTCACAAAATCAGCGCACTTACACTTCTTACCTGTTAAGGCTACCGACACAACAGAATAATATGCTCAGGTGTATTTCAAGGAGATAGTCTGATTGCATGGCTCTCCAGTTTCTATTGTCTCATATCAAGGGGCAGAATTAACAACAAATTTTTAGAAGAAATTTCAGTAAGGTTTGGGTACTTAGGTGAATCTTACTACAGCCTTTCACCCGCAGAATGACGGGCAGGCAGAGCGGACTATTCAGACACTTGAGGATATGTTGCGTGCTTGTGTTCTTGACTTCAAAGGTATATGGGATGATCATTTTTCACTCATAGAATTTTCCTACAAAACCAGTTATCACGCTAGCATTCAGATGGCACCGTTCGAGGCTTTATATGGTAGGAGATGTAGATCTCTCATTGGATGGTTCGAGATTGGGGAAGGAGAGATGATAGGCTCATACCTCATGCATTAGGCTATGGAGAAGGTTAAGATCATTAAGGAGCGGTTGAATACTGCTCAGAGTCGTCACAAGTCCTATTCGGATGTTCATCGTAGGGATTTGGAGTTAAAAGATGATGATTGGGTATTCTTGAAAGTTTCCCATATGAAATGTATAATGCGGTTTGCTAAGAATGGGAAATTGAATCCGAGGCATGTCGGACCGTACAGAACCATTCCAAGGATTGGTTAGGTGGCTTACAGGCTAGAACTTCCTCCACAAATGTCATTATTGCACCCCGTGTTTCATGTATCCATGTTGAAGGTGGTTGGAGATCCTTCGCTTATTATTCCGATTGAGACTATAGAGGTTAATAAAGAACTGACTTATGAAGAGAAGTCAGTTGCCATTCTTGATTAGCATGACCGAAAGCTAAGAAATAAAGAAATTGCCTCCGTGAAAGTACTATGGCGATACCAAAAGGTTGAAGAGGCCACCTGGGAGGCCAAGGAAGGGATGAAGAAGAAGTACCCTCATTTGTTTGAATAGCTATGTAATCGTTTATATGAAGTTTCCCCTATGAATTGTTATTATGTATCACTTGTACATTTTATGCTAAGGGTATTCCTTTCTGGTAATATATTGACTATGAGGCCACAATTGGTGATAATTTCATGTTGTGTTGATTCATTGGATTATGTATACATTATTAGGATTGGTTTCTAGGATTATCTGGTTGGTGGATAGGCCCAGTTACAGGGGAAACTCTGCAGAAACTTTTGAAAAATTCAAGAGTTGGTCAAATTTGGAACTACTGGTGTGTGAAATTATGGTTGAGGAGCATTGGTGTCTAATAGTGCATTTTGACCCTCATTCGTGGACGAATGATCTTAAACTGGGAAGGATGTAAGGACCCGTAAAATTCCACCTAAAACCTGGGGTTTCGTGATGCCAAGGTAGACTTATGTATTGGTGATTGTAGAGATTCTTGCTTTCCACGGTATGAGCTTTTTGGGTTGAACAGTGCGTTGGGGAGTAAAGAAATTTTTTGCATATCAGAATATTTCTGCGGTCCACGATGGGTCCCCAGAATCACTCTGCGGGCCGCAGAGTGCAACAAAAAAATGGCCGAATCGGAGGGTCATTTCGCGGTCCAATATCTGACCGCATAATGCTTTCGTGGGCCGCCCTATCATTGCAGATCCAACATGATGATTTTTGAAGGGGAGTTCTGCGGTGCATTATGCGACCGCAGAATTGATCTGCGGACCGAAGATCTGCCGCAGACTTAACCCGAACATCCTAATTGTTGACATCACTTCTGCGACCTATTTTGCGAACCGTATAACCATTATGCGGTCTGCTCTACTACCGTAGAGCTGTGTTCGGAGTGTCCATTTTCTAGTTTTTATAACCCGGCCCTATTTCGATATATAGATGTTAAATACCATTTGTAAAGTGAAAATCTGATGTTTTGAGAGCGAGGAAGTGCTCTAGAGTGAGAGAGGGTTCCTAAACTAATTGTTCTTCAATTCTTGCTCACGTCTTGGAGATTTAACAAGGAAAACTCACTAGGTCTTCATCCTAGAGGTATGATTCTACTCCCTTGCCCTCAATTTCGGGATTCAACTAAAAATAGGAAATGAGAAAAGCAGTTCTTGGGTGTGGGAGTTGTTCATTATGCATGCATGTACTATCGAGGTTTGTGGGAAGATTGTTGATCTTGGGTATACTTTGGGTAGTGGGACAAAGGAATACACCATAAGAGGACTTTGAAATGATAATGTCCACCTAGTGTTTGATAAAATGCTCAAATGAATTGGAACCATGAACTCCTTTCTAATTTATGTTCAATTTGTTATGTTTCTAAATAGATCGAAGTTGCTGATTATTGGAACATCGTAGTAATTTAAGGAAGCTCAAAGCGAGGTATGTTGGCTAGACTTCTCTCTTAGAATCGAATCTCACAATGCCCTTGTAAGTCCCGAGTTGTTCATTATAAATAAGCTATTATGAGTAAGCTTTGTGTCAAAAGATATATGTTCAACATATATTCCAAATGCTCTTGTCATGTTATGTTACTATTTGAGAATGTGTTCAAAGTATGGGTTGTGTATCTTAATGTTATGACTTTACGTCGTGTTTCAAATGAAAGCTATTATGCCAAATTGTGTAGAAATCACAATGTGCTTAAGACTCTTATTTGATCACATGTATACTTAAAGTCTCGAATAGAAATACTTTGTTGTTGATGATCCGTTATGATGTTTTAAAGTGAAAGAGGTGAGCATGAAATATGAAATACGGCCAACGTGCCAAGAATGATATCACAATTGGGGACACTAGTGCCAATGAAACTAAGAGACGTGTAAAAGATGTTGAAATGAGTTGTAAATCCTTTAAATAATAAATACATTGGGAGTATCGATAGCCACGAGGAAGGGTAGGTCGAAATAACCTAACCCTGAAACTACACGTGCCTGTGTAGGAGTAAATTGTGATTATTCCCCTCATTTGATATGAGATTGATGTGATGAGAATATCCCCCTTCGTTGGAATGAGATGATTGTTAGAAAAGGGGTGATGTCGATCCACACGGCATTATGGTGAGAGGGCCTAGCCGGTCGTGTCGTGATCAGACGCCATGCCGCACACATGGTGGTGATTGTTCTTGAAGTTGTGATTGAGATAGCGATTGAGATTGTGATAGTGATTGTGATTGTGGTTGATGTATTTGGGTGAGACGACCTAGCCGATCAGGCCGTTATCGGACTCCGTGGTAAAAATCACGGTGGAATATCGGTGCTAAGATCTCCCAACCTAAAATAATGGAAGTTTACTTGAAAACTTATCTTTCTCTTAACTTGATGTATTAGTATTGTTTGTGGCTTCCATTGATTTTATGACTGTTGCTCCTTGTACTGTTACTTGTTCTACTGAGAGGGTTTTTAGTCATACATACCAGTACTATTCCATTTGTACTAATATCCCTTTTGCCGGGGGCACTGCATCTTCAATGGATGCAGGTAGTTCCACAGCAGGCGGCAGTGATCAGTTATAGCGGTATACCCTTTTCCCAGCCGAATTGATGGCCCCACTTCATTTTTTTCTCATGCATTGTGTTTTGAGGTATAGTCGGGGCTCTTTTGCCGGCTCTATCATAGTACTATTTTATATCTATTAGAGGCTCTGTAGACAGAGTGTGGGTTGTATATTGGTGTTGGGAAAGTCAAACTAGTTATGTAGTGTTTGAATCACTTATCCACTTCAACTACGAAAGTGTGTGTATTTCGATACTTTAAAATGATGTAACTAATGGTAATGAGTTTGTGTCGTATACACGATCTCCACATTGTCCAATTAACGAACATATATGTTCTCTTTTTATTCATCGGCGAGTTTGGGTAGAAGGAAATCTAGTAGGCTTGCTCGGTAGGGGTATCCCAATTGAGCGTCGGTCGCGCTCCCCGAGGTCAGGGCGTGACACATTCCAACTCTCGAAACCAAAATCCGAACACGATATCAACAAAGTCAACTCTCGGTTAAACTTCTCAACCTTCAACTTTCCAATTTTCGCCAATTCAAGCCAAAATGACATACAAACCTCCAAATCAATATTTGGACATACTTCTATGTCCAAAATCACCATACGAAGCTATTAGTACCATCAAAACTCCATTATGGGGTCGTTTACACAAAATTCAAAACCTGGTCAACTCTTTCAACATAAGCTTCCAACCTTGGGACTAAGTGTCTCATTCCCTCTGAAACATCATAATAACTATATCAACCACTCCGTCAAGTCACATATCCATAAATGAACATAGAAGAAGCAATAAATGGGGAACCGGGGCTACAGTATACAACACAACAGGCCAGGTGATTACATTAGTATTGTGCCTGAACATATATGATATTCATTATAGATAACTACTTAAATTTTTTTATTTAATTATTGTGAAATTGTGAACTTTCGATGAATATATATATATATATATATATATATATATATATATATATATATATATATATATATATATATATGTGTGTGTGTGTGTGTGTGTGTGTGTGTGTGTGTGTGTATGTGTGCCGGCAACAAGGCCCCGGTTATACCTCAAAACGTAGTAACTTATACAAAGGAAGAGCTACACGACCCTTGGAAGAAATGAGGACTCACCAAGACTGCTACGAGGAGAGAGGGAGAGAGAGAGAGAGAGAGAGAGAGAGAGAGAGCACCACTATCTGTGATGGAACCACCTACATCCATTGAAAGATGTAGTGCCCCCGGCAAAAGGGACGTTAGTACTATCGAAGAGTACTAGTATGAATAGATAAACACCATTGCATTAGAAAGATCAATAATACAGGAAGAAGTAATCATGAAGTAAATGAGAAACTTTGGACAACACCACAACATCAAATAAGGGTTCACATAAGCTTTCAAGTGAAATTAATATAGCTTTAACTTGGGCCATTATTCTCATTAACACTTCATTATTCACAATACCACCGTACTCTTATACGAATTCCGATCTCGACCCGATCGGCTAGGTCATCCCCCTTGGAGACATCTTCCCACAATATCAATTCATGTTTCAATTCCGGTTCAATTCCCAGCATAATACCACCATGTGTGCGACATGTCGTTCGATCACGGCCTGATCGGCTAGGCCGTCTTACTCAAGACATTACCAATTATAATCATCTCATTTTTTATTTCACCCAAATATTTCAATTAATTCGGCGCTAGTGGCCACAATCGTTAATTCATACTAGGCACCAGGACGCATTTCATAATTCAAGTTCTTTCCACACATTACACATTTTTATCAATTTCGTCAACCAACCTCTAGTTCAAGGTATTAAGTACACATAGGAGGAATCATGGGATCTGGGCATATAAAGGATTTCACATACTTTGGAAATTTAACACATATTCCATATATTCGCTATATCACCAAGTAACAATAGCATAAAAGGGGAGCATTTAAACACATATTACACATAATGTCTTACAACTCAAGCATATTTGGTATGTCATTTCCTACATCAATCGAGGTTGAGACTTATACAAATTTTAGGGGCACCATGGGGTTCGATTTCTAAGAAGATGGGCTTTTTAGCCATACATACCTCAATAGCTTTCCTTACGCTCGACGATAACTTCCGGGACCCTTAGCATTTTCAATCTATTTTAGGATTATCACAAATTGATTCAAGAATTAGAAGGACGATCAATGCCTTAGCCCATTCCCATCCTTAACAATTTTGCTCATATTAATTCTAGGTTCCCTCACCACGCAAAAATATTAACCCCAAGCCCATGAATTATCTGTCTAGGTACCCATTTTAGAAGGAATTTTTGAAATATTGAGTTGGGTTTAGATTCTTACCTTTGATATGGAGACCCTCTTAAAAATCTTCAAGTACTTAGCAAGAATGGAAGGATGTTGGTGAGATGATTTTGCCTTTCTCTCTCTAAGAACCTCTCTCTCTCACTCTAGAAATGTAAGAAAAATGGTTCAATATGGCCTAAAGGGGTGTTTTAATGGAATGGGATCGGGTTTTAAATTAAAAAAAATGGGTGCCCCGACACAAGTATGCGGTCCGCTAAGTGACCGCAGAAATAGCCCTCAGGGGCTTGATTTTTCTGACCGTGTATGCGACCAGTATGCGGTCTGCATACCTGTTCTGCGGTCGCATAGTGCACCGCAGAACCCTTCGCAAAATTCCAAGGTGGATATGCGATCAATATGCGGCCCGCAAAGCGATTATACGGTCGCATAATTGGGCCGCATAACTGGCCTCAAAATTGGCCAATTTTTTGTTTCACTCTACGGCCATTATGCGGTCCATAGAGTGATTATGTGGCCGCATAATGAGCCGCATAAACGCGTACTTCTTCCAACATTTTCCTCTAAGTCCGTAGTGTATTGTTTAACCCAAAATGTCCGAACCAACTTGGCACTACGAAATTTCCGGGTTTTTGTTAAAAAATTTCAGGGCCTTACACATACTTACGTTTCATATTCCATTTCTTGGGAAATGGCATGCTCTCAGCCGGAATCAGGTATGTGGTCCTCACTCGGGCGAACCGGCCCATCCAACCCCGGTCTTAGTCTCGTCAATACTCGAGATGAGTGTCTTGGTGGCTTGACGTTAGAGATATATTAGCCCACCTCGGTAAAGTCGAGGGCTATACAGTCTTATAAGGTGACCAAAGGTGAAAGGGAGCCCGTCGATTTTGCTCACAAAGAAGCGGAGCAATATCACATTCTTCCAAAAAGAGGGGTGGATTTAGCTAAGGGTCACTTGATACTTTCTGTAGAAACCTATGATGACTGGATCGGGGGGATCCAACATGAAAGGGTAAGTGTAAATATGTGTACGATCGAAATCAGGGGAGCCCAATTTTGGGAGTTCGAGTTATTACCCCGGGTCCGATTTCAAATGAATCGAAGTTGGGATCAAGTATAGCTAAGAAGTGCATACTTCGGGGATCAAGCTGTACGATATCAAGGGCTGAACATGACCTACCTCGGAATAGTACCGTTATGAACCTGTACCAGAATGGGCGAGAATTTCATAGTGGCACAAATATCAAGGCATAAATTCCGGAACGGATTCGTACGAATTCGTACAAATCCGTAGACAGCTATACCAATTAGATTCCTTTCTGAAAATAGAAATGTACCATGTCTAGGACCCCCCCTATTATATAAAGGGGAGGCTGATCACTTGTAAAGATAATCAAACATTGGAAAAGAATATACATCTCTACTTTTGTGCTCATCTCTCGGAGTTGTCCTTTAGTTTCACTATATTCTCTTTGCTTTATTTTACTGTTCATCGAGGTTCAACTCGAGGTTACCTTGGCTCGAAATCGAGGCCCACCCATATACTGGTTTGATTTAACCTGCTTACTCAACTCACCTAATTATTTTATTGATAAACAATCAGTATTAGACTAAATCACGTATCTTTTAGACCTCATCACAAATTTAAATTGTTACTCCGATTTTTAGGGTAAATAGTTTGACGCCCACCGTGGGGCTTAAAGATAGTAGTGATTATTTCAGTGCTGATTTTTGATAACACACGTTACTTTTCACACTTGTTCTTGTCAAAGATTCTTTGTTTTCAGGCTAAAACATGTCGAACTCAACAAACACATTAGTACATAGTAATGACGGTCTCAGAGGAAAATGATAATGCAGCAGCTTCAGAGGCCGGTGTACCACTGCTTAACCCCGGTGTAGTGCCAGTTCCAAACCCAATCGATGTTAGTTCACACATTGCTCTAAATGTGGACTTAGGCACCGACATCGGAGGAAGTGTACGCATAGAGGTCCGACCTGGTGGCCAAAGAACACAGGGTCGAGGAGATGGGGAAGTCAGCCTCCAAATAATCTTCGAAATGTTGCAAGCACAACAGTTTGCTATCGCTCAGCTGCAAAGTCAACAAAGACTCTGAGCGTGGTAGGACTAGAAACTACTCACCGTGCTGAACCAAGGACGGATAGGTTGAATGATAATGGATCGGGGGCTAACCCCACAATCATGAGAATGCTCGAAGAACTCAAAAAAATGATCGAGTCAAAAGAAAAAAGGATCAAGGATAATGATAAAAAGGTAGAGACATACAACTCTCGCGGGTCGACCAAATACCAAGAGCGCCTCCGATTTTGAAGGGTTTGGATTCCAAAAAGAATGTGCAAAAACCTTTTTCCCCGAGCGCGGCCCCGAAGCCTATTCCAAAGAATTTCCGCATGCCAGACATACCTAATTACAACAGGACCACTTATCCCAATGAGCACATCACTACATACACTTGTGGTATAAAGGGAAACGACTTGGAGGATGATGAGATTGAGTCCTTCCTACTGAAAACATTGTCCAAAGGAGCGATGATTTGGTACCACAACCTGCCCCGAACTCTATTGATTCATTCGCCATGTTGGTGGATTCGTTTGTGAAGGCGCATGCTGGTGCTATAAAAGTCGCAACGAGGAAATCGGATGTCTTCAAAATTAAACAAAGGGACAACGAGATGTTAAGAGAGTTCGTGTCCCAGTTTTAGATGGAACTAACGGAGCTACCACCTGTCTCCGATGATTGGGTCGTTCAAGCTTTCACTTAAGGGTTAAGCAAGCAGAGCTCGATAGCGTCACGATAGTTAAAGCAAAACCTGATTGAGTACCCCGTCGTGACTTGGCGGACGTGCATAATCAGTATCAGTCAAAGATTAGGGTCGAGGATGACCAGTTGGGATCCCCCTCAGGTTCGGTTTATCCGAGCATATTGTCAGCAAAAGATTCGAGGGACGCAGACAGGGAACCAAAGTCAAACAAAGAACGGTATCAGCCATATGCCGAAGAACGGAAAAACGGTTCGAGACGCAACATACCTCGGAATGATCGAAGAGTGCATCGAGGACAGAACCCTCGAGGTCTCATGAGTAGGTCCGGGTTTGATAGGCATGCAGGACCGGCAGAGGCACCTCGATTATCGGAGTACAATTTCAACATCGATGCCTCGAGTATCGTTTCAACCATTGGAAAGATTAAGGATACCAGGTGGCCCAGACCCATACAAACTGGCCCCTCTCAGAGGAATCCTAACTTAATGTGTAAATATCACGGTACATATGGGCACAGGACCGAGGATTGTACACAGCTAAGAGAAGAGGTAGCTTGACTATTCAACGAGGGGCATCATTGGGAATTTCTTAGCGACAGTGCCAAAAACCACTTCAGAGAGAGGGACGCCAACATAAAGAATGAACAAGAAGAGCCTCAGCATGTTATCCATATGATCATTGGCAGAGTCGACGTCCCACAAGGGCCCGTGTTCAAACGCACTAAAGTGTCAATTACAAGAGAAAACGGACTCGAGAGTACGTGCCCAAAGGCACCCTTACATTCAATGAACAAGACACTGAGGGCCTATCTCAGCCTCACTAGTAATTTCTATTTTGTTAAATAAAGTTCAGGTTAAACGTGTTCTTGTGGATCCAGGTAGCTCGGAGAACATAATCAGGTCGAGGGTCGTAGAGCAACTCGGACTGTTAGATCAAATCCTATCTACATTTCAACATGGAAAGCGAGACAACGAAGGGTGAGATAATCCTACCAGTGAACGTGTCGGGACTATACAGGACACAAAATTTCATGTCATCGAAGGTGACATGAGAAAAAATGCATTGCTTGGAAGGTCGTGGATACATAGCATGAGAGCTGTGCCATAAACCCTTCACCAAATGATGAAGTTTCCAACAAAAATGGTGTAAAAACAGTGTATGGAGAGCAACACACAGCAAAGGAGATGTTTGCAGTTCATGATTTGGCGCCAGCATCCTTTACCTCTGAAAAATCGAACATCAAGAACAAGTAGGTGGCTAAATAGCAATCATAGTCCACATCCTCGATTGAACCCGAGGAACGGGAGGCCGAGGATGAAGAACAGGACTTCTTTTCCCCTCGAGCTTTCGTCGTCCCCGAGAAATCAGATGCGACGAAGTCCACAATTGAGGAACTAGAGCAGGTGATATTGATCGAGCATCTACTTGAACGGAATGTATATTTGGGAATGGGATTAACCCCCGAACTCAAGAAAAAAATCATTCAATTCCTTATCGATCATTTCGCTTGGTCCCACTTACATATGACAGGGATCCCACCGGAGATAACCACCCATCGGTTGAGTGTCGACCCCAGTTTTAAGACGGTGAATCAAAAGAGAAGGGCCCAGTCCGAGGTGAAGCACGCATTCTTAAAGGACGAGGTAACTAAACTTCTTAAAATAGGGTCCATTAGGGAAGTAAAATACCCTGAATGGATAGCCAATGTAGTAGTAGTCCCTAAAAAAGGAAACAAACTTAGAATGTGTGTAGATTACAAAGATTTGAACAAGGAATGCCCTAAAGACTCTTTCCCACTGCCTAACACCATTCGTATGATCGACGCCATGGCCGGCCACGAGATCCTTACTTTTCTCGATGCCTACTCCGGGTACAATCAAATTCAAATGAACCCGGAGGACTAGGAAAAGACTTCGTTTATCACAAAGTATGGAACATATTGTTACAACGTAATGCCCTTCGGGATAAAACATATAGGAGCCACATACCAACGCCTAGTTAATAAGATGTTCGAACTACAGATAGACAATTCTATGGAGGTTTATATTGATGACATGCTAGTTAAGTCCCTGCGCGCAGAGGACCATTTGACTCATTTGCAGGCAACCTTCAAAATTTTGAGAAAAATACAACATGAAACTCAACCCCGAGAAATGTGCTTTTGGTGTTGGCTCGGCCAAGTTCTTAGGTTTCATGGTGTCAAATAGGGGGATCGAGATCAACCCCGTCAAAATTAAAGCTATCGAATAAATCACCATCGTGGACAGTGTGAAAGTCATACAACGGCTAATCGGACGGATAGCTGCTCTAGGCCAATTTATCTCGAGGTCGTCGGATCGGAGTCATCAGTTCTTTTCCCTACTCAAAAAGAAGAAGAATTTTTCATGGACTCCGGAGTGTCAGCAAGTGTTAGAAGAGTTAAAGCGGTACTTGTCGAGCCCACCCCTGCTTCACACTCTGAAGGCAGACAAAAAACTTTACTTATACTTGGTTGTGTCCGAGGTAGCAATAAATGGCGTGTTGTTTCGAGAAGAGCAAGGTACACAATTTCCTGTTTATTATGTGAGTAGAACCTTAGGAGATGCTGAAACTGGGTATCCACATTTAGAAAAGTTAGCACTTGCACTAATAAGCGCATCTAGGAAACTAAAACCATATTTTCAATGTCACCCTATATGTGTGTTAACTACATACCCACTTCGAAATGTCTTGCATAAGCCCGAGCTTTCAGGGCGATTGGCCAAGTGGGCCATTGAACTTGGAGGGTACAATATCGAATATCAACCTCGAACGACAATCAAGTCTCAAATCTTGGCAGATTTTGTGGCAGCTTTTACCCCTACCTTCGTACCCGGAGTGGAAAAGGAACTTCTACTAAAGATGGGAACATCATCGGGGGTATGGACCCTCTTCACAGGCGGCGCCTCGAATGTGAAAGGGTCCGGGATCGGAATTGTTTTAAAACTGCCTACGGGCAATATCATTAGACGATCTATCAAAACTTCTAGATTAACTAACAATGAGGACGAGTACGAGGCCATGATTGCAGGTCTCGAATTATCCAGAAGCCTAGGAGCGGAGGTCATCGAGGCCAAGTGTGACTCTCTTTTGGTGGTAAACCAAGTAAACAGAAGCTTCGAAGTTTGAGAAGATTGAATGTAAAGATATTTAGACAAGATGCAAATAACATTGCACTGCTTCAAGGAGTGGACATTGGATCATATACCTCGAGATCAAAACAGTGAGGCCGACACACTTGAGAATTTGGGAACATCAGTCGAGGAAGATGATATTTTCCCAGGGATTGTTGTCCAGCTGTTAAGATCCGTGGTCGAGGAAGGTCATGCTGAAATTAACTCTACAGGTTTGACGTAGGATTGGAGGAATAAATATGTCGAGTATTTGAAGCACAGAAATCTCCCCTCGGACCCAAAGGAGTCGAGGGCCCTACGAGCCAAAGCAACTCGATTCACGCTAGATGAAAATGGAACATTGTATAGGAGGACCTTCGTCGGACCACTGCAGTGTGCTTAGGACTAAGGGACAACGATTATGTGTTACGAGAAATTCACAAGGGCACTTGTGGAAACCAATCTAGCGTTGACTCTTTGGTTCATAAAATAATAAGAGCAGGATATTACTGGGATAGCATGGAACGAGATTCTAAGGAGTTTGTTCGAAAGTGTGACAAAGTCCAAAGGTTTGCACCAATGATCCATCATCCTGGTGACCAACTCCATTCGGTCCTATCCCTGTGGCCATTCATGAAATAGGGTCCGGACATCGTCTGCCCCTTGCCAATGGCACCAGGTAAAGCTAAGTTCATTTTGTTTATTACTGGCTACTTTTCAAAATGGGTAGAAGCGCAGGCCTTCAAGAAAGTAAGAGAGAAAGAAGTCATAGACTTCATATGGGACCACATCGTATGCCGGTTCGGGATACCCTTTGAGATAGTGTGCGAAAAAGGAAGCAATTTATCGGCAGCAAAGTAACAAAGTTCCTCGAAGATCACAAAATAAAAAGGATTTTATCGACGCTGTATCACCCAAGTGCAAATGGCCAGGCCGAGTCCACAAATAAAACTATTATCCAAGACTTGAAGAAGAGATTGAGTGATGCTAAAGGGAAATGGAGAGAAGTATTGCCCGAGGTACTATGGGCATATCGAACAACGTCGAAATCAAGCACTGGGGAAAATCCGTTCTCTTTGGTGTACGGGTCCGAAGCAATGCCTCCGGTCGAGGTCGGGGAACCTAGTGTTAGGTTTCAGCACACTACCGAGGATTCAAACCACGAGGCTATGAATACTTGTCTCGAACTACTAGATGAAAAACGTGAATCCACACTTGTTCGAATGGCCGCACAAAAGCAAAGGATCGAAAGCTATTATAACAGAAGGGAAAACCTTCGCCACTTCGAAGTCGGGGACTTAGTTTTAAGGAAAGTCACCCTCAATACTCGAGACCCGAATGAAGGGAAGCTAGACCCCAAATGGGAAGGATCGTACCAAGTCATCGGAGTCATTGGGAAGGGATCTTACAAGCTTAGCACAATGGAAGGTGAACAACTACCAAACAATTGAAATGTATCACTACTCAAAAGATTTTATTGTTAAGGTATGACCTTCTCCTTTTTCCATTTACATTTAGGACTAACCCATTACAGGTGTTCGATCGAAGACATCGAGACATCCTTCAACTCAAAGACCTTAGGTTTCAAAGCATGCGTTGCACTCTTTTCCCTTAGATCGGGTTTATCCCAAATTGGTTTTTCTGGCATGGTTTTTAGTAAGGAAACAATTATATGCTACCTAAGGGAAACTCCACAAGTATCCAAGGCTTCTTTTCAATTCACCTCAAATACTGGGGGGCATCACCCCTCGAGGACTGACAATTTCAAAGAAAATACTTCACGCCTAAGAAGGACTTGATAGGGAAACTTTGTAATGGGCCAAACGGTCAAAGGAACCGTGTCCATATAGGATTATCGAGCCTCGAAGGCAAAACATGTATGCATGTACGAGTTATTGAAAGAAGCATCTTTCCTATTAAATATCTCATTACTTGAAGAAATTTGTTGCTCCATACTTATGATTCTATATGAGAAAAGGATCAAAAGCCAAAACACAAGTACATCTCGACCACTCGGGGACTACCATTGGTAGTCAAACATGCTCGAACTGTAAAAACTTAAATGCATAAGTGTCGCGCCCTATTTTTTCCCCAAGCACTCCTTTCGGGGGCCCGGTTTAAAAGGGTTTATGACATTGGTTGGGACAACTCGTTCCTTTTGGGAAAAGGGTTTTGCGTTTTTGAAGAGTCGCCACCTAATGATTTAAGGTGTGTTAGGGCACCTAGGGGGTTCATTTACAACTATGTTTGATAACCAGAGACAGGGTAAGGGCTTGAATTATCCTAAAGGGAAGGTTTTAGGCACCCTTCAGGATCCACAAGTGTGGTTCCCGGCCAAACAACTTTTGTGAATTTGTACAATTAGCAAATAAACAAGTATGGCTCAAATAACAGGGGATTTAAGTCTAAGTACACGGATATTTGAAAACAGTTAATGGAAAGCTAGATTTTGAAAATAATTACAATCTAAGCATGTTTATGAAAGTAAAGGGGTATCCTAGGTTTGTTTATAATATGGATCACATCAATGCAATACCCGGTATGACACTCCTCAAAGAAGGGCTACATGTTGTATTAGCGCACCGGTCATCATATCCATATCTACCCTTTCCCACCCTGTGATGGTAAATAAAGCGAGTGTTGGTCTCGACCTCTATTGCATGTTGTTACCCGTCCCTTCCTATAAGTCCCGGAGGAATTTAGGACTTCTATCCTATAAGGGAGGTTCTAGGCAGACCCTCAGGTTTTTAAGGCAAAAATACTAAGGCGGCATATAATAAAACAGATAGGACTTCAATCAAAGGGGAGCATGGAAAATAGATTAGAAGGCTCAAGTATACCTCCGCACATAATACACATAGACAACATGACTCATACACAGTTAAGGTCTGGGTTTGAGTTCAGATCATAAGCATGGTGTCTAAGTGATAACAACATAGTCAAATTGTTACATAACTCAGAGAGGAAGTCCTAATCAGTTTTGCCTACTAGTTTTAAACATGCTGACAGTTAAGCACTAATTACAAAAGACAATTCTGGTTTTTATTTTCTTATGGTTGATTACCTGAGGCTTGCCTAGGCGGGGGATAATATGCAGCAGTTATTCAGAATTATAACAGTTTCAGGACGTTATACCTAATAGCATGCAGTTCTAAGTGTTGAAAAATATTCAGAAACTAATTACTAGTTGTTAGAACAGGAAGACTGTTTTATATATCCGTATTTAGACTAAGTGTAATTAAGTGAGTACGATCCTAGAGCATGATGCCTAATGCAGCATGATACATATGCAGTCGCTAAATAGGATCTCTAAATACACATAGAATCACAGCATTATATATAGATGATAGTTTTTAATGTTGTTTACCTAAAACAGGATTTCTAAGCGCGTAGGCATGGTTGTAGCATGATGAGATATGATTGCAGTTTTTTTTACGTTATTTATTCTAGGACATAATTTCTAAATGAGTTTCAGAACATATTTATAAAGGCAAAGTCACATAATAACAATTTATTTTGTTGTTGTTATTTATCCTATAGATAGGATTTCTAAGTGATGATGAGATGTTGAAAACAGTATATGTATATGGATCCTATGTAGCATGATATCTAATGCATGGCATGCTTGGCATGTTGTACCTAAACATGGTTGCTTTTGCCCATAGAGAAAGTAAACCTAGGAAACATGATTTCTACCCTCGATTACACTACAACATGCATATTACCCACCCCTTTTCACTATCCAACCCCAGAGTTGTTTACAATTATTTATTACAGACCAATGGGTATGAATTACATAATTGAAATAAGGAAAATAAGAAGTTATCTATACGGAGCCTACAAAATAGGCACATATCTCCATGTCCTCAATGCCAGGTATTGTTTCACAGCCTTTCTCACAATCCGGGTGTGTCAGAGTTCCCTAAGGACCTCAAGGGATCCCGGGCAGTGCTCACACCCAGTTTCATAGCCAAGATAGAGTAAGTGCAGTGTGGAATGGCCAACCTTAGTGTGTCAAAGTTCAGAGGGAGCTCAGGGGTCCCAAAGCAATGCTCACACAAAGGGGGCAGAACTTAAGGGGTCTAAGAGTAGAGTGAGCTTACTTGATATAGTTTTGAAAACTTTGGGTAAGAAAACAGTTTTGGAATAGGGACTTAGTTGAAATAGTTTTTCATAACAAAAGTTTAACTGATGAAAACAATTTGAAAGAGCATGAACACCAATCTCAATACCAAAGCAAAGTCAGCATCACACAAAGGACCAAGAATAGTCCAACGACCACAAACAGGGGTAATGGGATTTGAAGGACAAATACAGAGCATGTGAGGGTAGGCATGTAGCAGGCAGTACACAGTCAGAATCTCCTAAGGGGGGTCAGGGAATTGGGGTATAACATAGTACAAGATCATACTAAGCATAGTATCAGACAGCTTAAGGCAATAGAGGATTCCCTAAGCAAACCAACATACAAACATAGACATGGAGGTTCACATAGGAATAAGACAACTTAACATACTAGATGCAACAGAGATTCTAATTACATGTTGAATAGCAGAACAGTAGATTGAAACATATCAGGAACACAATGAATTGAAATAGTAATAGAAACATGTTGGTTTGAGGACTGGAATTCTAATTAGAACATACCAGTGAAGTGAAGAAAGCAGTAACACAAAGTAGGAAATAAGAGATGCATAGTAGTTAATCTTGTCTTGCAGCCGGCTAACTCAGAGTAGTAGCAAATAACATAGAAGAGAGAATAGAGAACATCAAACTTTAGTTGTGAGAGAGAGCTATTGAACCAAATTAGTTCGTCTTTAATGAGAGA
The DNA here is from genome assembly GCA_005239495.1 of Nicotiana undulata. Classification (NCBI taxonomy): domain Eukaryota; kingdom Viridiplantae; phylum Streptophyta; class Magnoliopsida; order Solanales; family Solanaceae; genus Nicotiana; species Nicotiana undulata. The sequence goes on along the minus strand of ML290600.1, from coordinate 118,158 downwards.
AGAGTATGCATATACATAGTTTTGAAAGCTGAGTAAAAAGTAAGGTAAAAATCAGAATCAACCAACAATTATGGAACTTAGTATCAGACAGAGTGAAATCAGCACAATTATCCCCATAATTAAGGGAGTTATTCAAACGGTAAGTAACAAATAAGGAAAAGGGGCCATATATAACTTGAAGGAATATTCAAACAGTGTAAAATCAACAGAGGTATCCCTTAATTGAAGGGGGTTAAATTCAAACGGTCAGTAGGCAAATAACAAATAAGGAAAGTTCCCATGCATATAACATATAAGGAAACAGTTTCAACCCAGTACAAGTATGCAATTGAGGCTAGGTTCATCAGATTCTAATTAAGGGAATAGGGATCAATTAACAGTAAATTAACCATGTAACAAGGTAAGAAATAAGCTAAAGGTCGGAAATTAGTAAGAATATCCCATAGGAAATCAGTAAGATTTTCAAATCACAAGGAATCAGGGATTCAAATAATAAATCAGGAATCCTAACAAAGTAAAATTGCAGAGAATAAGGGATTCGAATAGGAATAACATCAATTAAAGGAGATTAACATGAATCGAATAAATAACAGTCAAGAAGTTAGAAACCCTAGTAGTGAAATCATACGATAGGGATTCATATGAATTACAGAGTGAATAGTGAGATAAACGGGAAAGCAAGAAAGATCAAAGACATAGATGAATAACATAGGGTAAAATATCAGTGAATCATAAAGCTCATGAAGCGCAAACACATATGCAAACATATTATCAAAGACAAATCAGGAACTTAGGGTTTAGGACTAGAAATTAGGGATTTCAACACAACAACTCAAATAAGATAGAGAAACTTAAATAAATCGTTAAAACACAGTAGAGACCTTAGGATAATACTGAAAAGTCATAAAACAAATCGTTTGAAAAGGGGTCATGAAACCCTAGCCTGAAAACGAAAAGCCATTTTAGAGAAAATCAGAGAATCTTCGAGGAAAATAACGAAATAGCTCAAAACATACACAGATCTATAATAGATCTAAAAGAATCGAAAAGTTTTTAAGAGCTAGGGTTTTGAAGAGAACCTAGAAAAGATAAGAAAACCTCAAAACATTACTGGTTTTAGTCCAAAAGTCATAGATCTTACTCGAACGGCCGGAGATGGCCGGAAAATGGCATGAAAGGCCATAGGGGGAGTTGAACCGCTCCAGGTTCACCTGAGGACCTCAGGGTAGTGTCAAACCGGCATGGGGTGAAGTAGGGGCTAGGAGATGATGAGAGGCCATGGCTTCCGGCGAGGGAGGTGGCCGGAGAAGGTGGACATGGTCCATCGGAGAGGAGGGGAGATGAGAAGGTTCTAGAGAGAACCAGAGATAGAGAGAGGGAGATAGAGAGACCGGTCGAGACAGAATGGGAACCGGGGAAATGAAATGGGGGGTAGTCATTAGGGGGGTTAAATTAGGAAGGGGTTGATCTGGGCTGTTGATTTGAAATAATCAACGACTCAGATTGAATAGGGGAGTTTGGTCGGGTATCTTTAGAGATTGGGCTTGGGTATTGGGCTAGATTAATTGGGTTAGGACCAGGTATGATTTAGGCTAGAATTTAAATAAAGAGTGGCTATTTGTTAAATACCCATTAAAAATAGATAAATAATTAATAAAAAATAACTGATAATTATATAAAATGAAATTAAGGCTAAATAGGTAAAATTAAGGTAATTAACTAGTATTTAAAATATAAAATGACTGATTATTGAATTAAAATAGCATAAAATATATAATCGGGCTATAATTGCAAAGTTATTGCAATTATAGCCAAATAATACCAAATTGTCTAATTTGTGAAATAATTAAATCCTAATAGGATCAAAGATGATATAATTATCCAAGAAATGTTTTGAAATTATTTGTATTGCAATTTTGTAATTAGTTATTGAATGTAAAAAATACTGGATAAATTAAAAATAAATTGATAAAAATATGGAAAATTATGGAAATACCAATTACTATAAAAATGATTTTGAGGGTATATATGCAAAAAAAATTAAAAAAAAATTAGAGGAAAAATTGGGTATCAACAATAAGACCTCAAAGAGGCATCCCTCGATGTAAAGGCCAAGGCCATCACACTCGGGGGACTAAACAAGTCCAAATGACACACCCGAAGGCTACAGCCACATTAAAGACTACGGTCACATGAAAAGGCCACAACCGAAATAACGCAGCTCGGAGACGTCCTACTTCCTCCATAATCTAAGCCCTTCAAACATTTTGAAAAACCGGTTGGATAAGGCTACTCTCGGCAAAGCACGGGCTTCGATAAAATCGGCCCCCGAAAAATTCTTGGCTTTGATAACATTAGCCTTCGAGATAATAAATCACCTCAATTCAAACAAGCTAAGAAAGTCCGGGTTTCGACCATTGAACCCTTGAAAAACCCAATGGGTACAAAAGTATATGTACGCTAAGGCATGAAAAATTTCTTAAGACTTTTACCCAAAAGGGAAAATTGTAGCCGCTTTTTAAGAGCCTAAGGGCCGATACAAAAGCCTAAGGGCCGATATAAAAGGTCCTAAGGGCCGATATATTAAATGTTCTAATCCTATTCAATATTAAAGGTATATACCTTGAAGGCTCGGGCCTCGTTCGAACCTGGTCGTGATAAAGAGACCATTCAAGAAGGAGCCTCGAATACATAGTTCAAAGGATGAAGTTATAAGGCATGGAGACTAAGAAAGCAATCAAGAAAACTCTTTCTTTTTATATACATTAAAAGGTGTTACAGAAGAGTTCAACAAAAAGAAAATACAAAAAGATAGAAAAAAGTTCCTATCTACACCGAGGGGACATTCCCCCTGGGCCAGGTTTTCCCCCCGGATTTGCCTCTCCCTCGGGGCCAACCTCTTCCCCATAAGTAGACTCTTCTTCAATCTCCTATTCACCTTCGGACCCATGTTGGCCATCTTCGGCATCATCATCATCATCGGAGGTGAGAACAAACTTGGCATCAGCTTTATCTGCCTTAGCCTGTGTTATTTCTTCGAAGAGATCAAAGCCCCTGATATGGATCTCCTCGAGGGTCTCCCTTTGAGATCGGCACCTGGCGTAGTCATTACTTTGTTTCTCCTGAGCAACAACTTCTCTCAACTCCATTTGAGCAGTTGCGGTATCCTTCAAATATACGAGGACCGTTTTGTCAGCCATAATATGAATTTTCTTGGCTTCGGCCCGGGCTTCCGCAACTTCAGCCTCGGCATTTGCAAGACCAGCCTCGAGCTCAACAATTCTTCCAGCCTGGACCGAACTTCTCTCTTGGGCATTCCGAAGTTGGATCTCGATGGCAGATAATCTCGCCAGTGCAGTTTCTTTTGCCGCCGACGGGACAAGAAGAGGAAGAGGAAGTTCCCTCTTTTTTAGGAACAGATTTGGAAGTTTTTTCCATCAATTCTAGTTGAAGAAGGAGGAAGCAAATAAGTCTTGGCGGTTTTAACGTTGATAAGGCGGAGGAACTAGTAGCGAAAGAGGAGAAGTTAGAAAGAAAGGACGAGTTGCAAGTAGAGGCGAAAGTATTTAATGAGGAAGATAACCGAGTATATATAAAGAGTCGGCGACTGTTCAGTGGTGCTAGTGGTCGACCGGTACTGGCATGCATTTAATGTTTTGGGGAAATGAACCGATGGGATATTTCGGTTGCTTCAGCACTTACGTCATAGGGATGATGTCACCATCGAGGACTTTGGAAATTCAAAGACTCAAATCATTTCTTGTCATTTCATTCTAAGAAACGCGGGGACTATTTGTGTACGATCGAAATCAGGGGAGCCCGATTTCGAGAGTTCGAGTTATTACTCCCGGGTCCGATTCAAATGAATCAAAGTCGGGATCAAGTCTAGCTAAGAAGTGCATACTTCGGGGGTCAAGGTGTACGATATCGAGGGCTAAACATGACCTATCTCGAAATAGTACCGTTATGAACCTGTACCAAAATGAGCGGGAATTTCACAGTGGCACAAAGATCAAGGCGTAAATTCTGAAACGGATTCGTACGAATTCATACAAATCCGTTAGATAGCTATACCAATTATATTCCTTTCTGAAAATAGAAATGTACCATATATAGCCCCCCCC